>CM061531.1:272192548-272405029 GCA_030545055.2 Neoaliturus tenellus
GTGAGCGATAGCGCGATGGGCGGGAGTTGCGAAACGCTGCACGCTGTTCCAAAATTATACATAACTACACGCAACCAACGGAGGTGATGTATTGTATGGCCCGTATTATACTTGGACACTGTGTCCCGGACACTGTGTTCGAGACACTCGCATTAACATAGAATCAAATGAGAGCTATTACGCAGCGAGACACTGTGTCCGGGCCACTAAAACGGTGGCCCGGCCACCGGCAACAGTGTCTCGACCGAGACACCGTCGCCGAGTGGCCGGGCCACCGTTTTAGTGTCCGAGACGCAAAAAAGTGTCTCTGAACGCTCAATTAACATTGCATCAAATGGGAGCTATTACATAGCGGGACACTGTGTCCCAGACACTTTTGGTTCTTTCTGCTGTTTATTCATTATTTCCTCAGTTCTTCCAGTTTAACTTGTTATCATTAGATTTGGTGTACATTTTCGCGCATATGGCAAATAAATTAAGTAATTTTCATTTTAATTCTAATTGAAAAGTATGTTTACGTTATACTTGCTTTTATGGATTCACGTTTTATAAATCTTCCTTAAGTCCTTTTAAGGGTTTTATTTCCTTTTTACATAGTTATTCACACAATAGGCCTATTGTTCACGTTTAATTTTTTCTCGATATTTAGTCACAAGTTGAAATAAAATAAAACAAAATTGAAATAACTTATGTATCCTATAACCGAGACATCAATGATTGTTACGATCCTTTTATAAAGTAAATTTTGCACCGGTGTAAAATTAAAAAAAATCATTTATTGTTATGGCTCCGGTCTACCTGAGCCCAAAAGCCGGCCCGCGGCCATGGCAGTTCAGCGCGAGGCGAATTTTATGGCGGCAGAGGTTTACGGGAATCATGTTTTAAAATTAACTAATTAAGATAGAGATTGACTCTTAAATTTTTCTCAAATTAGAAACATAAATCTCGTCTTCTCTGGTTTTAGAATTTTTAAATAAAATTTCTAATTTGAGCTATAACTGTCTAAAATAATCTGTTTTTCTCTATGCAAATGCAAGGGTTGTTTTAGTAGTGTTGTCCTCTGCTCAATACAGCCTAGAGCAATAACTAAGGCGTCATATTAAAGAAGAATAACGGTGCTAAATTTCCTTTGTTACACTTTGGTAATTATTTCATCAAAACTAAAAGAAAACTTCATTTAAGAATCAAAACCTCTGCAGCCATCAAACTCGCCTAGCGCTACGGCCGCGAGGCGGCATTCGGTAACGTCGTTCAGGCTCAGGTAGAGCGGAGCCTTAATTTTGAAATTTTATTATGTTTGAATTTCTAAGATGTGTGTAAAACTGTAAAGTAGATTTTATTTTTCAACAAATAAATTATTGTGAACCATGAATCAATTATGTGTTTGAAAACTGTCTTTTTGAAATTTATTATCTCTATTATTAATTGATAATCTTTTATTCAGCGAATACAAGACTGGCTTGTCTCATCGCCACTCTGACCACCTGTCAAAGTCTATAAAATCTACCAGTCGACTGAAAATCTTTGTCGACTGTTTGTATTGTGTTGATCGTGGTGAGTCGGTGGCCGAGACACTGTGTTCCTAGTGTAATAGCCCCGAGACACTGTTGCCCGACACCGCACACGGTGGCCCGAACACAGTGTCCGGGACACAGTGTCCTCTAGTATAATACGGGCCTAAATCTTTGAAATGTGATTCTTTTCATCTATAGGACACTTTCTATCTAGTGGTTACAAATACAGGGTGATTCACGACGAAGTGCAGAAATTTCGGGAGCTGATTCTACACATGAAAATAAACAAAAAAGGTCATATAAACATATGTCCAAAAATCTTTCGTTTAGCCGCTAGCCGCCATTTTGATTTTTATACATAATAATTTTTATCTCCGTAATGAGTTGATGGATTTACTTCATATTTGGCATGGACCTTTATCACAATAATGGTAATTTTTAGAAAAATAATTATTATTTTCCGATGTCTATTTTCAAAATGGCGGCCATTTTAAAATTTCAAACTCAAATTTCTCAAAAAAAAGAGAAATTTTGTCAAAATTTTATTTTGGACAAAAAAGTTGACAAATTAAATTATCTAAACAATGATACCAAGTTTGTAAAGATCTGACCACAAACAACGGAGTTATGGGGATCTTTCTATTAAAATCTATATATATAATTCCGTAAGCGAATCGGTCCCCACGAAATATTTCGAGTTAGAAGAAAGATAGGGTAACGTATGATGGCTCATTTTAAAGCTTGAGGTCCAAGGACGCAAGGAAAAATACCAGAATTCCCAAAAGTTACCTGGGCTTCGCCCCAATGGACCTTGAAGTTCCAATGTTAATCTAATGGGAAGAAGATTTTTATATCTGCACGTGTGATTAAGCAGATGATCCAGTGTATATTTTTTATCATAAACTCAGCTGGTTACTGAGCAGATATATTGAGTTAAGATAACCATAATTATTAGAACTTTTGAAAAGTTACAATGCACTATAAAAAATGAGAACACTTACAGGAGATTTCATCTTGGTGACCCCATCTATGTCATTAAGGAAACCGGAGTAAAATGATTTTTATGCTGAATATAACAAAGTTAAAATTGGCTTAGACGTGGCATATTTATAATGGTTAATTGTCTTTACTCAGTGAATGTTGTTTAGTTATTACGTTACTGCTTTATATATCGGCTATTTAGTAGTTATTGAGGAATATTTTTTTGGTTTTATCAGTTCACTGCGTCTTCCCTTATGTATGTTGTAGGGTAACAATAAACGCCCGTTAATCCATAAAGATGGGTAGCTTTTCATAAGCAAGATAAGCGAAAACTAACTAAAGGGCTATATCAATCAGTGTTCTACTTCATTGACAAACAGACAAAAAATTGACTTCAATCAAAGCACGAGGGACGTCGGTGGCACGGAGGGTAAGGGGACTTGGGGGAGAAATAAGGGGCAAGGCTGGAGGGCACGGAGGTATGGAGAGGAACGGCGGATATGGCGGCACGGGACCATGGAGAGCAAAGGGATTACGGGGATATGGGGGCACGAAGGGCACGAGGAGTGTCGGTGGCACTGGATACAGGGGGGGGGGGGCATGAGGGGCACGTTGGAGGCAATGGAGATATATTATATATTGGGGCACGTTGGGCACAGGGAGGAACGGCGAGCATGAGGGCACAGGAGCATGGAGGGTATAGGGGTGTGGGGGCATATAGGGCACTCTGCGGAGGCATGGGGATGCACTGGGTCACGTGCGGGGCACAAGGGTTACTAGGGGTGTCGGTGGCAAGAGGGGATGCGAGGGGAATGGGGAGACGGGAGCAAGTGGCGGCGGAGGTGCGGAGGCACAAGGGATACTAGCTGCGTCGGTGGCAAGAGGGGTGGATGGGCATGGGGATACGAGAGCGTAGCGGGGCCATAATGCGTATGGGGGGGGGGGCACGGAGGAGGAATGTGGAACATAGAGGACACGGGGGCCACGGGGAAGAACTGCGGGCATGTGGGCACGCGAGAATAAGGAGCACAGGGGCATGGGGGGCATGGGGGGTACTCGTGGCCCGGTGGCATAGGGGGCACAGGAAACACAGGTCAGGAGAGGTGAACGGGGGCACAGGGAGGCATAGGGTCACGGTGAGTTTGGGGGGAAGGGGTCCAGTGTAAAGGAGTTTACAGTATTAATGCGCTTAAATGTTGTATAGAACTATATTATTTACTTGAGTTACAAACTAATCATGTCATAGTTAAGGTTAAAACTATTTTTACCGCGTCCGGTAGTATAATAGTGCAATAATTTTTCTTTTTTCCACAAAATAGACTACTGTATTTTAATACACGGCAAATTTTTGTTAAAGTACTAATTTGATACCGCCACAAAGTTTCGTCAAGATTTTAAAATATTTTATTGGAAAATCTAAAAGTGTAAATTTATACTACAGCTTTAGAAAAATACAATAATACTGCAAGGAGGTGATAAATTAAAACTGATTTGTGGAGACAACATCACCATTTTTATTTTTAGGGGCCTTTGCCCCTACAAGCCACTAGTAACCTAAATTTGCATGAATTATAATGCAAAATCCATGTTTTTTTGCAGAAAAATCCCAATAACTCCATTATTTGTTGTTAGATCTTTACAAACTTGGTATCATTGTTTAGATAATTTAATTTTTCAACTTTTTGGTCTGAAATAAAATTTTGACAAAATGTGTCGTTTTTGAGAAATTTGAGTTTAAAATTTCAAAATGGCCGCCATTTTGAAAATAGACATCGGAAAATAATAATTATTTTTCTGGAAATTACCATTATTGTGATAAAGGTCCATGCTAAATTTGAAGTAAATCCATCTATTCATTACGAAGATAAAAATTATTACGTGTAAAAAACAAAATGGCGGCTAGCGGCTAAACGAAGGATTTTAGGAGATATGTTTATATGGTCTTTTTTGTTTATTTCCATGTGTAGAATCAGCTCCCGAAATTTCTGCACTTCGTCGTGAATCACCCTGTATAAACATACAGTAGTCCATTCTTTCATTTATACAAATTTTATCTTGTAATTTATTTAAGTTATTCACGTTAAATAATAGGCCTAACTATTGTTTATTATGCTATTTTAGTATTACTCTGGTCTCCATTGTTTTCAATGTTTTCGCTTGACTTCAGAAAGGCAAATCACTCCTGGGGTTTTCTTACCCAACATATTGTGACTTTCACAACCATATTGTGGCATTTCCTCAAACCCCACAAAATAAACATCACTTAGCCCCTTTGCTCAAGGTTCTCTTGCAGCTGAAGCTAGACAGTAGTTTGTCTATTACATTCCCGGCACTAAAAGAGATTTTTTGACAATTTTTAGGCAGTTTTATGTAAAAAAAATCCAATTTGGAGTACTGTTGTGGTGACAAGGTTGCGCGACGGACACGTGACTGGACGGACACCACGTAGCCCCACTTGGGAGAACACGCACGGCCCCGGCACTTGTCTTAATCGAATCATGGCAGAACTTAACGAGGAAGTGCGCCTGGGTCAAATGTATTGACGGCTATATCGATAAATGATGGCTGAGGGTCAGCGTCAACAGAGTGATAAGGGGGAGAGGGGGGGGGGGGGCTGACCGCGATAGGCAAACCAGGGGTTGAGCCGAGGGCGGTCGAATCGGCATGTCTCCTGTACCAGGGCATAAGAACACCGGAGAAGTGAAATTTGTCAGTAAATTATCTATGTGTGCTAGTATTGCATTGAAAAAGTTTGTCGTTTTACCGCGCCTCTTAAGTTTCATTTAATCATTTTAATTGTATAGATTTTAATGTATAGAAAGGTTACATTGTTTGATTTTTAAAATCATCGAAAGAATCGCTGAGTACGCAAGTCTGCTGCACTGGGGTATTTTTTTATTTTAATGTGCATCCAGTTTATCAAAATATATTAGTATTTTTTTCACGGAGATTCATTTTGTCGGAAACAAAGACGGTTGAATGCTGGTTATAAGTCTACATATTCTACAGACACGTACATTGAGCGTACGGGAATAGCGTAGGCGACCACAGAATCTCATGGCGCAATCGACCAAATGCTGCTAGTTGCTATGGATAATAATCCTGTATATTGCCGTGTTCAAGAATTTACTTGTCACTTGTCATAATATTTGTGATTGGATGAATACTCGGTTTTGCATTTATATGAGCTAACTAACCTTTTATCATAGATTAAGCATACTCCTCTTGGGGAGTATGCTTAATCTATGCTTTTATCGTCTTGTGTTATGTGGTATTATTACATTATTATTACATTTTTATTTGGGTTACAAATTTTCATAATTTTTTTTTATATCCAAATCACCCAGATACAACAATATTATCAAAACCACCAGTTTGTCATATTATAATGTTAACTATTAATTAATACTGTGTACCGTACTTCGAGAAAGATACTTTAAATTTTATAACTTTAACCATTGACTAGTAAGTGTATACGGTATAGTCAAAGCTTTAACGGTTTTAAACTGTACCAAAAATAAAAATAAAGCTAGCATTTTATATAATATTATGAAGAAAAATGTATAGAGAGTTTTACCTATAAATTCAAATGATTATTTTGAGCTGAAAAATCTCTTTATAATAATGAAGATAAATAATTCTACGAATGGATTTTAAGATAAGAGATTATAGGGTCTGCTGATGTAATTTTGCAATTCAGTGATTCCCATTCCGCTGATATTGATGTATCTGATAACTTGAATACGAATACAAATGAAATAATTATGGGTTTTGAATAAATTGAGATACATTTATCATAATTATTTGCGCAGAATTATAACATAATTGGTCTCTTGCGACATAATTGAGAAATCTATAAAATCACACGCTTTTCTTAAATTTTTATTTGTATTAAAATATTTTTGATTAAACTAAGTAGGCTATGAACATTTAAAATCCGTATTAGCCTAATTAATGTTTGCATGTAGCACGCAGCCTTTGGTATACAATAAGGCTTATGTATTTTTCCTTTATTACTCCCATGGAAAAAAGCAAAACACGAATGACCGCAGTTCTGGAAGACTATGGTGACAAGTGAGTACGACGGTCTCTAAATTTTCTGAATTCTCGCGCCTTTCAGGTTTATAAACAGAGTTTGGCTTTAGAATGAATAAGCTTTTAGAAAGTGACGCATGATAAGACCTAAGACTGAGACCAAAAAGACCTTTATATAACCTGACATCGAGGACGATCTTTAAACGGGCTGTCTAAGTTGTCGGATTTTGTGCCCAAAAGGGGCTCAAATTCCCCCTTTTGTTATTAAATTGATTGTTTGAGAACTTGTCCAATTATCAATTTGTATTTTTGAGCAGTTTCAGTATTTTATCACATATTTCCTAAAATATAACGGAAAATATGAATTAACCAAGATAACACGCTGTGTGAGGATATACTGTAATATTAAAATCATTATCTTTTCGCACCTAACCTATATTATTTTGCAGTATTTTTTACTAATAATAACTATATTTAAACTTAATAAAAAATATATTGTAAACTATTCGTCTCGTACGATTATAGTAGTTGTTTATTCAACGATTATATTATGGAGGCCTTCAAGAAAGAGTGAGATGTAAGTTAGAACTTGAGTGTTCCAAGATGCGATCGCGTAAATTCTAATAAAACACTTCTTCTCGCAAATTTCGAGCTCTCATTGGTCTATAACCTGCGTTTTAATGTGAAACCTAGGTACGTTTTAATTTTGTTTAGAAATTGACGTCTTTTTATCAAGTTACTTGTACTATCACTATTTGTGCTCATTGCAACGACGTAGATAGAGTTAAAAAATGTTCACCAGAAACAAATTTGATAACTCGTTCTCTCACGTGAAAGTTATGCGTGCACGACTCGTCCCTCCGCGCGACGCTCACAGCATCACATGAGATTTACGTTTTATTTATCAGTAGCAGTATGCAGGTAGGGGCCGTCTCCCTGACCCGCACCTACAGCGCTATTTCGGCGCTGGTCGGTGGCCAAGGGGCCGCGGGACTCGGCACCGCTGACTCCGCGACGCCGCCGTGGTGGGGGAAGCGGTGTTGGTAAATATACCGGCACCGCCGAGCGAGGCGCTAACTAGGTTGGCAAGACTGAGGGAACCGACAACTGTTCAACGAACTAAGTGTTCAACGCCAAATTGTACAACCAAAAAAGTGTACAACGCCAAACTGTTTAATCAACCAATTGTGCAACCTAAAACTCCATAACCAGCTAGGTGTACATCCAATTGTGCAACGTATCAAGTATTACAATCTAGTTTAAAACTGATTAAGTAACTCCAATAAAATATAAGATGACCATAAGTTCTTTGCCGTTATGTCAATTAAATCACTGATATTAATCAATTCTCTGTGATTTATCTGTAGTTTTAAACACAATTTTATTCGCCCTGTAATGTCCTTTTTTTTGTGAATAAAGAGAGAGCTCCTTATTCCAACCCTTAATCAGTTTTAATAATACAATTCCCCATGTTTTATCCCTTACAAAAATAATCTAAATATTTTTTTATACAAATCTTAAAAAGTTTACTGATCTTATTTTGTAACAAATACACTCTAAATATATTTTATTCGACCATTAAATTGAGTCATTTATTAAAATTTGCACTACTGAAACCTCTAATTTTCCTTTGGTACAGTACCGTATGTAGTGTTAGCAATTTTAAATCGCGTTCTGAAATATTGGAAGCAAATTAAAACATTATTAAACTTAACGCATAAACCCATTTTCGAAATTAAACATAGTTTCCATAAACCATCGTCGGAAAAATAGTTAATCTTGCTCTATGGTATAAATTTTTATATTTCTTGTTTTCATAAATGTTAAATAATTATAATTTAAATATAAGCTTTGAGTTCTTCGTAGGGGAAGTCTTTTTTAGATATGAATAATACATTTTATCTTTCCTAGAATCATTTAACACTCGTCAAAGGTCAGATAATTACTTTCACTACTATCAGTCCTAGCACAATTACTTTCATGGGGTTGGAAGAGAACCAAAGGGAGGCGAAAACATTTTAAAAGTAGACTAGGTTGTCTTCAAAGTAGAACCAGGTCACTTATTGGCCGACCTCGGCCAAAATATAGTTCCATACTCGCGGTTATTGTGCATTGTGCTGCTTATCAAAATACTCGGAGAATGTGGATGAATCATAGACTACTGTAAATTTGTAATGGGCTTTCACAGATCTCGGAAGTTTTATGGTCAATTAACACATTTCTAAACACCCTGGCAGTCGTAACAAGAAATAAACGGTGATTAGGATAAACAAATGGCTCGTACCTGACTATATTAATATATTTAATCTATTCACATTATAAACTGTTGTTTTCACCGTTAAACCAAATTGTTATAGATTTCGCAATAAAGGTTCATAGACTTGAGAGCAGTGTCATCTTTTCCAGGGAAATAACGCTATGAAATGTAATCAGTTTAGAGTATGGTCTCTCTACTTACTTTATTATTTAAAGTTAATTTTAAAAGTAAAATTAATAAAAAACATGATAATGACTAAATCAAAATGTTGCACCACATTTGCTCACTAGCTAATGGCCAGTGTCCTAATGGATTAAGTCTTCAGTCAACACGATATTTACATACCCCCCCCCACAATACCATCCCTCCCCCAACTCATCAACGACCAAACCTCACTGCCCTGGGAGAATAAACACTGTTACGTCTTTAGTCGGCTTTTCTTTTTGTGTGCACGAGATTGAGTAGATAACATGGTGACTTGGTGCAATACTTTTTTAAAGCTAGACATAAATATTTTAGGAATTTTTTAAATACCCAAATGTCCTGGCCAGTAGGTTGTCGTACTATGTCATAGATTAAGCTATAGTACTCCCTAAGTATGTTTAATCTATTACGATGTCCTAATTAACTCATGTATTTTCAGTATAAAAATAATTATATAACAATTTTCTATGTAGTTTCCTTTATTGTTGCAAAGTATCATCTTTCTATGTCCAGTGGTTTTTGTGTGATTGCGTAACAATGAAATTCGATTTCCCTTTTAAAATATTACTAGGATACATACGGTAAACATCGACAGAATTTTCAGAATCTTTTTTTCTCGGTTTACCCATGGATTTCAAATCCCTAACCTTAATATATACAGTGAATTAAGTTAGTATTCCTCAATTAAATTAAGTTTTCTTAAATGTCTTTAGGAATTTACCCTTATTTATTTTTCACTTATTTCAATATAGGAAAATTTTGATGTGGAATATCAAAGCAGGCATGTAAACTCTTCTCATCAGACTCGAGGATAAGAGTGACTTCTCTTCTCTGGAGTTTCTTTCGAATCCAGTTGCCTACATTAGGTCGTAAATGTACATAATAATAATAAGAACAAAAAACTGCAAACTAATTTTGGTTTAAAGTCGTATTCAGGATGTCTTGATGCCGAGGTTTGGTCCCAATTCGGCTGTGCGGCGCAGCGCGTTGGGTTCGCTGCGTTACGGTGGATTTGCAAGTCTATGGCTCATTGTTCAGTAATATATTCACAGGATCCCCGTCTGCCCAGCTCCTACCCTACAGTGCCCTACCTTAAGTCGCTGGGCCATTCCGACAAGACAGATACTGTAATCCTATCGGTCCACTAACTTTATTGAGGAACAAGAATTCAAAGTCAAAGACTAAGTCCTCCCCAAAGCTATGCTGTGAATAAGTTGCACCACATCAAAATATATATACTCTATTGATATTAGTGCATAACAATGTTATTCTCGGGCACTACTTATTTATTTTTTTTTTACAAATTATACTAGGCTAGATCAGCAACAGTTATAGTTTTACAATAGATAAAGTATATTTACATTTACAACATTGACCTCATATACGTGTGTAAAATGTAAAAAAAAAAAGTTGAGACAATTCATTTGAATACACAATGTGTAGACCTACGTAGGTCTCTGATGTATCACTTTGGCGGACGAATTTCTCCGTAGGGGAAGGGCTTGAATGGAATCGCGACTTGGCCGACTTTGAATCAACTCTCCCTATCGATTCTCAAATTTGGAAATGACGTCACAAAGTCGCCCGTCTCACCCCCCCCCCAATCTAACAGTGTTTACAACTTCCATTCTTACTTCCCCCTCCTATACCCCACTCAGTTCAGACTAGTATATTTTTCACCGACTAGAGTGGCGGCACCGATTTCGCAAAACTGAGTAAAGTTCTTAAAGCTTTCTCCATCAGTGTTTGCGTTGGTTTTCACTGTATGTAGGTTGACAATGCTCATCATTAGAATTACCTAAGTGGTCTTTTGTTCTTTCAGCTCGACCTCAACATCAACATACAAAATGTTGTTTTTATTAAGATGGTGGAATAAAACGGAATGGGTTAAAATAATAAGTTTAACTTTGTCCAATGTGTTTTAAAAAGTTAGGTTAAAATATAAAAGGTGTAAATCTTTTCATAATGAAATAAAATTACCTTGTCCGATCACTGGTTGTCAAAAGACGGCATGTTTCGTTCCTAGAACTTCATCAGGTCCATAGTATGCAACTAACACCTAGTTAAATGTATTACGCACCTACATTGTGGTTTGTCAAATGATTCGATGAAAAGTTGTCCCAGTCACTAAAAACTACAAGTTGTCATAGTGATAAAATTAATAAAAATGAATAAACTGAGTAAAATTTTACTTGGGCTGGCCAGCAACCTCACTCTATCACAAACAAGATAATACTGATTCATTGAAGGTGTTGCCATCGAATCATTTGACAAGCACAATGTACCCTAATACTGTCATACATTGGACGATTTAGTAATTGTATACTAAGGACCTGATGAAGTTCTGAGGAACGAAAAATGTCGTCTTTTGACAACCAGTGATTGGACAAGGTAATTTTATTTCATTATTAATATATTCCAATCCAGGATGACAATGAATGCTAAATCTTTTCACATTTGCAATTGAATCTTTTGTTTTGATAGAACTGATAGTTACGCGTTCGGATTGTAATTTACCAAGTATATGTCTAAGAAGTCTTTAAATGTCTAATAATTAAATCATATAAAATACGATTACGATCATTACGAAATACGAATTGCTTACGAAGCTGGAAGTGCCGTATATTAGTCCTTATAGAGAATCAAACCAGGTCTCTATAGTGAAAATGACCTATACAAATTTAAAAAATAAAATAAAATAAATAAAAAAAAACTATGTCGCCTGAAGTGAGTTCGGGTTCGGATTAGCGCGGTGTTTCGATCAGATTGTATTCGGATGAAATATTTGATAGGCCTACGCCTCAGACTATAACAATAACTGTTGCAGAGGAATTAGGCCATTATCACATCTAAACAAGACATTTAACACACGTCTTTCCGGCGGGAAAAGGCCATTATTCTGACGGCAGTGGCGCTCCATGACGTCACGAATATTTCGTCACTCCCGCAGGAATCTGACGGGGCTATTCCTGGACGCCTGTGTGTGTGATCCCTCATACCCTCCCCTCCTCACCCCTCCCACCATACCCCCTCCAGTAGTCCAGTCTGTAAACGCTTAGAATCATACATCACCCTCGTATTGCGCGCTAAACTTTACCGAGACTCTCAAACGTATTGCGTAACCAAGATAAAGAAACTGTTATAATATGTAATTAAAACAATTATTTACAGATGTACATTAATAGATGTTTAAAACCTCAACCTAATATTCCAATGCTATTCAAATGGGAAAATTTCAGTTGCAATTGTGGATTTAGCCTTTATTTTAAGTCCGATTTTCATCTGGTAATAATTTTTGCGGAAACTACTTACAGTCCAAGCCCTATCTAACAACTTGCAAAAAAAACTTGAAAGTCTGTTGAAAATTGTAGGAGTTCTCATTTTAAAAATCCCTTAGTTTCTTAAATAAGTATAAATATTGTTTTGTAGAAAATTGTATTCAGTTTGTTTTCTGTAATTTTTTAATTCGATATCAGATTAATATGTTTTACATGGAAATAAAGGAATACTGAAAACCAATGCATGTAAAAGAAAGTCAACTACATTTATTATTCAACGTAACAAAAAATTATTATATTTTTTTTGTGAAGACAACTGAGGTTTTAATTTACATCAATGAATTGCAATTAGGCCTAAAATTGGTTAAACTCAAAATTCTTCTATAAGAATGGTGCCAAAGAAAATAAATGTGAAATACATTACAAGTACATATTTTAATTTGTTTTATTAAATAACCTACTCCTCTACAGCTACTATTTTTAAAGTCCGCAGACTGTTTCCAATGATTGATTTATCCTTTGTTCTTTCCCGCGGTGTTTAACACGCAAATATAGCTCAAACAATACAAACGTGTTTATCTCCCAGGGAACGTTTTGTCTGCTTCTATCTTCTTCTTCTTCAATTGTTCACTGTGGCGCGGTTGGCCTCAGTGTGCGCCACTCCAGACTTTACGTGTTGTGTTGTTGGCTATTCTGGAATACCAACGCCAAGATTAACACTGTAGGAGGAGGTTATTTTGGCCAGCATGAACGATCTTCCGGTCACAGACGTATGTTGGCTTCTGGATCTGCCAAGTTACCCATCTAAACAAACACTTTCGGGTTGTTGTTGCCTTGTTGGGGTATAAAGTTCGTTTCATTTTTTGACAAAAATTCTAAAATCGTCCACATGTTTTGAAATGCTGTCCATTCCAATATTTTTAATCTATACATTTAGCAACGTTATGCTTGTATTCTTTAGGGCCATAGACAATTGAACACTCCTCCTGTGCTACGCTACATGTAACGCTTTACGGTAAACAAAGATACCGTAGTATAGCAATAGTTAGTTAGACAACAAAGTAAAAAATACAAATTAGCATATTTATATTTAGTTCAGACTAATTTAGGTCCTAATGATTAAAAAGACATTTCTAAAATTATTAATTGTCCAGTAAATTTTCAATTAAACAATTTACATAGTAATTCAGAAATTTTTCCCAATATTAGTTTATATTTATATTTTTACAGCCAATAATTCTTGTCAAAATTTTGCTTTATTTTAGAGTGCGCTATCTACTGTATCACTTTGCTCATAAAAATTAATACAACATAAACCTCAATATCTGGACAGCCTGGACGGGGTATTGTCTTGTTGTTATTTTCTATGATTTTCTTTTTAAAGTAACGATATTTTATATTAGGAGAAATTAAACTTCGAATTTCCATACGTAGAAAATCCCACACCTTGTCATGAAGATAAATTGTGACAGGAGTTCCTATCTTTTCGCTGACTAGCCCACATAAGTAGATAAAAAAGTAGCTTAGCAGAAAGTAACGAATGAATGACCAATGACTCGTGTAGTCAATGAAGGTGTCGCCGTAACTGCCAGCTTCTTGTTTGAGGTTGTTTATGTTTGTTTATTTTTCACCAGCTGAGCACCCTGATTGTTACTTTGTCGTATTTTGTGTCAGTCGCGGTTCCAAATGTGACATCAGCCAAATCAAAATAACTCGTTCACAAGTCGTGAGACAGCTATGTTATTGTTTGAAAATTATTTCCAGATATTTTTCATTACTGGGATGTTAAATATGACAAATCATGGACGAGGACTTTTCAATCTGTTACCGACTTTTTTGCGATTACAGTTAATTATTTAACTTTACGCTTATAGATCTTTATTTTACTACGGCACTTTCAATTTCAATGATACACGGTTTCAATACGTGCTTGGTATTTGTATAGGCCTAATTTGAACCCTATTTGTAAGACTATAGGAATAAGCTTATTCTGCGCGTATGGGGATGAACTAACAATAAAATACGGCAAAAATTAAATTTTGATATTTTTTAATAAAACACATGTCAATAATGTAATAAGACACACACAAAAAATCATATACCTGTACTAAAATTTGCATTGAGGTTCTTACTAATTTGATTAGCCCATGGAAATAGTTTGTAAAAATAAGTAGGCCTACTGTAGCTTTAATTTTTATTTCTTTGTAAAATGACAAATTTTATTTCGCGTGGTATCACACAAGGCGGGAAGTTGGTTTTGAAAGCCTTACTCCATGCCTAACGCATGAACGTTGGTTAAAAACATACAACTCAAGCACCACTTTAATGTTGCATATAACATATAGCGTCCAATGCATTTCTTATGTGAAATTAAATTACTGTTCAATAGTTTATTACATCACAGAATAACTTCAGTAACAAACTTTAATCTACAAATTACAGGGTGTCCGGCGACCGGGAATATCGGGAAAACCGGGATTTATACGGGAATTTTACGCGACCGGGAATGATGCGGGATTTATGCGGGAAATTTTCTATTATGACGCAAATATGCGGAATTTTGACAAGCGCGATTTTTTCGTGGACAAGATCCTCCCGATTGCCGATTTAGACGCTCGTGGCCAACGACCGGAGACGCTCGTGATCGCCGACCAACATCCTCCCGATCGCCGATTTAGACGCTCGTGGCCGCCGACCGGAGACGCTTGCGATCGCCGACCAACATGCTCCCGATCGCCGATTTAGACGCACGCGACCGCCAACCAAGATTCTCCCGACCGCCGATCTGATCAAGACGCTCGTGGCTGCCGACCGGAGAAGCTCGCGACCGTCGATCTAGACGCTTGCGACCGACGACCAAGATGCTCCTGACATCCGATGTAGACGCTCGCGGCCGCCGACCGGAGGCGCTCCCGACCGCTGATGTAGACGTGTCAATAAACAAAACAATGACCCCGGAAAAAAATCCCCGGGAAAAATTGACAAAACCTCGGGAAATATACGGGAAATAGGCGGGAATTTCCTCAAGCTCAATCGCCGGACACCCTGAATTACGAATAAAATCTACCTCAAAAGTTTGAAGTCGATCTGAGGCTTCCATCGATGGTTATCGTCGGACATTGAAATCGGGGTTTATCAATAGACTGAGGCACCAGTCATGTATGAGGATTTCACGCCCTTTCGATCTGTTCATACAATAAAACATCAAAGTGTACACCGGTGTTCTCATTAGAGTAATGGAAACAAGAGCCTATAAAATATTTTTGCAAGTGCACAATAATGATTCCACAAATTTAGATCTGCTCTATCGACGTTATCGGTGTCTCCAATCTGCGCGGGAGGACACTCTGGAGCCGCAATATTTTCGCACGCGCTGGATCGGACAATCTCACGCGCATTGTGGCGCAGGAAGATCCAATTGAGCACAATGTGGTCAAGATTGCAACCAACTCCAGCCTCGGGCAGCCCCTCCGCGAGGACGCAATATCAGCTGATAACTAAATCACCGCTAACCGTGTGTCCAAACATGATGGAAGGGGGGGGATTGGGGAGTAGCAACAGAGAGGTCAACAATGGTCGAGGGGAGGCGACAACAATGGTGGGGGAGGTGACAACAATGGTCGGGGAGGGGCAACAATGCATTCCCAGCAGAAGAGGGGAAGGCAACAATGCACGGGGGATATTTTGCAAAGAACTTGGCGGCAGTGTTGCCTATTGTCGACTTGCGAATGCCTCAAGGCCGAATTATTCGAGCGTATCATTGGAACGGAGTCAAATTACCATTAAATGCAGCTAGCCGCTTCGGCGGATCAAATGAACCCTTTAATTGACTGAAAATATAAATATTTCTAGCCCATAAAACTAGTGATCCAAGATTGGTTTATAAATATTTTACAAATTTAAAAAACGTAAACAATTTATCTTGCCTCATCTTTTGACATCTTGATGACAACCACTTTAACAAATCGGTGTTTTAATATGAGACTGTAAAATATTAATAATGAGTTTATCACAGTAGCAAAATTGTTTATTTCTTCATGAAACATCGTCTTATAAACCATATATATTTAAGTTTGGGGTATGCGGTATCTTGTTTTATGCCTAAAAAGGATTAATTGTGATATCTGCAAAACAGAATATAAAGCGTGATTGTGGCATGCCTACATGTACAATAAAAGGGGAAGGATTAATTGAAGCCCAAGAGGGAAAAAGTTTGTACAATGTAAAAGATTTTGTTTTAAAATTTAATATCATTATTCCACTAAAGTGTCTTATTTTTAATTTAATTTTGTTTCTAGAATTTCCACAAACAATAATGATTTAGTACCTAAATTTATTTTTTACATAATTTAACACGATAATCACAATTTTATATTATTCTAAATTAGTATTTAATAAACTAAAAATAGCCTGGTCTGATGTAAAGAAAAAAGAAAGAATACGAACATCATTAAAGAATAATAACCTTACGCAATTTGATCGGTAACGAAGCAAGTGACATAAAAGATAACTAGCGATAAAAAGTTTAACGCTGATTTGATGGTAACTAGAGGAGAGAAAGGAAAGGTGAAAAAGTAATGATGAAGTGTAATTCGAACCTTCGCAAAACATCTCCAGCCAACGCGTCAGCGGCGCCTGTGATCTACTTTACCGTCACGCGCGCCGTCTGCGATCTGCTTTACCGATACTGTCACCTCGGTAGTTCAGTGAGTACCTGATGTCGCGGACATATCGCGTGGGTGTCCTCACACTCTACTGGAGACGGGATTATTGCACTTCCGGTCTTGCTTCCATTCTCTATTTTTCAAGCTATTTTATGATCCGTAAAAACCTATCTGTATGGCAATCTCAATCGAAAAATGCATTTATAATGAGAAACAAATGAAAGGTAGATAGATAAAACTGCGTGTACATTATACAAAATTTTGCAATTTATAACAAATTGAATTCTATTGTAATGCTATGTCCTAATCAGTTTAAACGCCTCCTAGTCGCGTACCTAATATTTTCAAAAATATAAATTTCTTACTATACCTCTATTTGATGGTGTTTGACTATAATTGATAACAGAAGTAAGCCTACTATTGCAGAAAATAAGACAGGCGTTAATGTTGTGAATAATAACTTATGCATTAATAATTAAAATGCATTTCTGATTATCAACAATTCCAATTATCAACTTTTAAATTTATTAATTCATTGTTGTGATTAGGTCTATACGAATTACTTTTGTCACTTTCTTAAATGATATCATTTTATATTTTTAATAGGCTACTAACAGTATGCTATTAATTTTTACATGATCCAAACTACATATATTTCATATAAGAAGACTACTTTTTATCATATTTAGTACAATATCTCAAATTTCCTTGGATAGATTAATTTATTTACGCGTTTTTCAGACATTGGCTTGGCAACCAATTAAAACGTTTAATCTATTATTAGCCCTTCTGAGTAAAAGAGTTAATAGGCTATTCCAATATCCACGACTCCGGTAAACAAATACAGATCAGATGTTGTTGACCGCTGATCAGACGACCACAACGCCGAGGTAGCTACAATCCACGTGCGATATATCGCATCGTACTGAATACCTAGATATACCTAAGCTATGCGGTAGTTTCGGTAAATTGTAACCGTAATTAAAACAAATCATTAAGAGTAAATTATTAATATTTTGTAATAAGACACTCTTATCAAACGTATTGTTTGAAAGAGAAAGTAAAAAAGAGCAAACAATCTGGGTTCGATACTGTTCTATCGATAGTTATCGAATCGCAACACGCGGAGACGGTTGTCCAGACGTCACGTGGTCAGGTAGTGAAAGTCACGTGATCACCGAGTGAGGACTGCCGCAAGGATATTGCCTCGGGCTCCCGCTGTTCCTGCCTCAATATCCCGCTTCGGTTGTTTTGCGATCTTGACTTTCCTCTTTCCTGCCACCCAAGGCTGTTGGCTGACCTGATACACTCACTTGGGGTGTGTTTGTGTTGGATCCTCATGTGGGTTTTTTCCTTGATAAGGTTTAGCAATTAAGGTGGAAAGGAGAAAAAGATTTAGGGTATAGTGACGAAAATGTTTTCGCAGGATCTCTTAAGAATCTGCAGTACCTCCGCCATCTTGATTTTTAGTCCCATAATAACAATGTTATTGGTGTCCTTTATCTCGATTATCCTGCATCGGATTCGCATGAAACTTGAAAATGTTCACCATAAAGGTATGGCGGTTCATATGACGTGGATAATTTTTTTAAATGGACCTCCTAAAAATGGTTTAAAAATGGTGTTCCTACATTGTTTTTTATTCGTTATTCGAAATGATAATTTTTAAAATTAATTTTCTATCACGTCAAATGAAGGACACTATGGTAACATTTAAAATGACATCAAGTTTGTAATTTTCAGACGAAAAAAAACTCACAGTAATGTTTTAAATTTAACATTGTTCTTATGGGACAAAATACCGAAATGGTGTAGGTACTGCAGACTCTTAAGATTACACCGACTCAATATAATAGAAAAATTGCAAGTCATTGTGTAGTTAACTTTAAAAAACTGCAATCAATGATCAGAAAATTTTGATTTTTTTTTTTTTAATCATCGCAATATAACGTGAGACTATTTTTTGTAAGTTATGATTTTACTATTAAAAGTGATTGACAAACAGCAGACAACTTTCTTCCTACTTTATCCTTAAAACCCTTGTTAGTATTAAAACGTTGTCGCTCCTAAAATAAAACTGGGATTTGGTTCATTAATATTAAGACCCAAGGAAATAAATAAATTTTCTGAAATTAATTTTAAAATTTTACTTTTTGCGGAAAATATACCGTAAATACAGAATTTAGGTTTTGGCTATTTTTAGTAAGACTTATTTTTACTCAAATACAATACTCAGTGCATTCTTCTCTGTGATTCGGTGTTTCCCCTTTTACAACAAGATCTGAAGCTCCGATTAAACAGGATAGAAAGGCAGTTAGCGGCGACGACACATTTTTCGTTACTGACACCATTCTCTTTATAAAATATGTAAAGCAAGAACGCAAGTTTAATGAAAATCTAACAAAAGCTTACGTATCTAGAGTATTATATTCAAAGTTGTTATCGGTACGGTATATCGTATTCGCCTTCAACGTCTGCTAGCAAACTGCCAGACTATACTGCTATGAGTATGTCGGTGGTAGTATTGAAGGCGTTATTAAATGCAGTTATTGTGGGTTGGTCTACAACCAAACCCTTTGTAGTGTCTGTATATTCAACACTGTAGCCAATTATACTCTTGAAATTATTTTTTTTATAAATATTTTAATTTAATTTTGTATATTGTAGGCTTACCTTATGATCCAAATAAGTCTGTTTTATGGAGACCTAGGTTTCAGTGTCGAAACACTATCATCAGTCCTTTCTACTTCAGGCTACTTGTTTCGACACTGAAACCTAGGTCTCCATAAAACAGACTTATTTGGATCATAAGGTAAGCCTACAATATACAATGTTAAATAATGATCCAGAGGCTATACCCCATAATTTAATTTTGTTATAAAACATTAAGAGACTAAACAGAAACTATGAAATTCATTATCATCTTCTTCTTCCGAGGATACCTACTACTATATGCAATAACACTGCCAGCTTAACTTTTGTTTGAATTTACAATTTCCCCCAAGATAACCGGTTGGAGATTTGTAATTTATTCAGAGTTTAAAAGTTGTAAATAGAAATTTGAAATGCAAATGATTTCAAAGACGTCATTGCCAAAATAATGTGGACTCTGAACTAAACTTATAACACGATACTAAGTCCGGTACTAGCTTGGTTCGTCATATGACTTCAGTTGAGGGGGCCATATCACTGATCAAGGAGAGTTTTTCTATTGAATATTTTCAGCGGAGCATGGATCAACAACCAAGACAGCCAAACCTGTTACAAGCTGGAAAACTCCGACAGGAAAACGACCTGCAATTTCATTTTGTCGGAGATTCGTTTCTATCTATCAGTGTCATTGTGTCTCGAACTGAGTTCGTAATCTTATTCCCTACATTCATGCAGATGGTCAGAACAATTCAACACACAACTACGCTCTTTAAAATATTATGTTCTATTTATCAGTTTATGAAAGACATTCTTATTGTAAACATTTCTCGAAATCCGTGTACTTCGCGGTACTGTATCCGTATAAGTTTTCCTTATTTATCTGGCTAACCACGTTCAAAATAAAGAAAATTGAAATATAATTCCCTGTTGACAATTTGATTACAGTAAAATTATAATAGTAGAAACTTTTACTAATGAAGTAACAACTTTTCAAAGAAAATTATTATAGGAATTGGTTTCTGCTCTGTCATTCTCCTTACTCTTTAAAGTGTGAATATTTATCATGAGAAATATCTAAATAAATAAGTTTGGAAGTACTACTTCTCTAGATTAATTTGAATTTTGTTTAGAGTTTATTTTTACCTAAGTTTTTTTTATATTTGTGAGGTTTTCAATTAATGTTTTATTAGACCGTATTATTTATATAGAATTACGGTGTAAAGTGTTCCGAGGCTATGAACATTAAAGTGACTTTAATGCTTCAATGACTTTTATAATACCTATAAAACAAATAATCTTTAAATAATTCCTTTAGTCTAAATGGCCTTGAAGAAATCGCCATTCATTGCAACGATTGCATGTGCTTTTATCATAAAATTTTAATTCAGTTCTGCGCTAAGTAATGTTATTTAGATCAGGTAACTATAGAATTTAATGTGTTCTTGTGTTTTTTTATTTTATTTCTTTGAAGATACTTCCTAGCGTTGATTACAGCTTTAAAATAATTTATAAACTGCCTTTTCAGCCAGAAGATTAGCCTAATCTGACTGGCTTATAGCAATAGAAGAATTAGACCTACATATGGAGTAAAATTGTGTCAGTGACACAGGTATTTATGTCATGAAGAGTATTTTTACTGACAATAATTTTAGAAATACTTCCACTCTCAACAACATAATAATTCGCGTTGAATCGCTTAAATTTTTGAAAAGTATTTGTTTTCTATTCTTCGAATTATGGACGGTCGCTTAAAATCTCAGAATATAAACTGAATCTCAGAATATTATTAAAAAATTTAAAGATTATTTGTAATAGCTCAGAATCCGAAAACCCCAAACGCTATTTTAAAGAGCCAATGTCTTAAAAGTGGCAATAATGTAATTCACTTAATCTTTACATAACATATAGGCATACCTATCTTTGATTTGGTACTAAATATACATAAATAATCTATTAGAAGCTCTGAATTACGGAATTTACAATTCTATTCTAATGTTTCACGACTGATTCTTGAGAGGTGATGAAGTTCTTCATCCTGACTGTATGTGGGTTTTAATTTATCCACAAATAATATTGCTGGGTAAAGTTTTCAATATTACAGTAATATAGATGGTTAAATAGGCAGAAGAAATGAAAATATTTTTGCTACAAAATAAATAAAACGTAAATAAAAGAAATTTCCAACTTCTTTTTCGCTCTCCACATTCAATTACGTTCACATTGTACTGCATCAGTGTACTATCAAAGACAGGTTTTTCTCTAACGACCTTCGACGAGAAAATCTTGTCAGTAAAAACCATAAGGAAGCAGCTTCCTTCCTGTAAGGCGTGGATCAGTCTGCGATCCTGATCCTGGTGTCCTGATCCTGCCAGTGAGAGGTACAGTACGTAGTCAGCCCCGACCCGACTGCGGCGCGGCGGCGGCGGCGAATCGTGCGTACAAGCTGCGATGTTGTGACAGTTATTTACACAATATACTCATTACCTAGTTGCATAATCGTGGCTTCATTGTTGTAAGGTGGCAAAGACTCAATTGCTCGTCCTCCAGTGTTAGGGAATACCCTGTAGAGCTCTTTACATGCAATTGGAACTTATAAACTCGTAATTTGCGAGTAAACAGCAAACCTTGGAAGAAATAACAAATTATGAACGATCATAAAATGAATACAATTTCTTTGTTTTCGTGTACGCTGCAAGTTCCTGCAATATTATGTTTGTTGTGAAGAAGTTCTCTCTCAGTTAAATAATATTTAACTGGTTAAAAAATTAAAGTCGGAGTACTGAGAATTTTTTGAGTTAAACTAAATTACCGTCAGTTTAAGGCCAACGCCATTATGTTGCATTTCCAAGCATAGCTCCAATTTTTACTTCATCTAATAGTCACATGTACTCAATAAATATTCAGAAAGAGAATAACTGTAACGGAGTTAAAAATTACTCGAAAATAGTCACCATTAACAGCATAAACATCACTGTAAAACCATTATTTTTCTAGAGAATCATATTGAAATAAATAATAAAATATTATTCTACATTTTATAAACTGAGTGTTTTTGGATCAAAACGTTTTCCTATAGCACCACTTTGCAAATTACAAAAAAGTAAACTTATTGTTCAGAATATCGATTGTGAGACTAATATTGAGTTTCATGTACGAAATGTTAATTACTTTTGTACGTAAAAATATCATTTCTCGCTGAAAAATATGCAAAATCCGATGAGAGAAACATAGACGAGCCGTCTATCGCCTTTCCAGTAGTGTATCATTTGTACAGTACAAATTATAAGAATATATATTTTTTTAAGTTCACAATTAAATTGGGACGATAAGGGGAATTTAGTGAGAAAATCAGGACAAAATTCTACGTACTGAATAACATTGATAAAATCTCCAACCAAGAGCAAACTATGCATTTTTAATTAAATGAGTAATTAAACATATACAAATCTAAACCAATCATCATAAATCAACCTAAATCGGAAGCACGATAATTCGCGATTGCGATTCGATTTAAATCACCAGCCGTACACCTTGAGAGCTGCAGTTGTAATCAGTGTCCGATCCGTACCGCTAGCTTCCCCGCCCATTATCGCTCCCGTGCTCCGAACGGTCCGATTCCCGCCGGGACGCCTGGACGGCCACCCCAGCCTTGGGATGTCCTCCCCCGGGGCCAGTCGTCCATGAACTCCGCTGCTTCCTACCCAGGAGTCCCAGTGGCATACCAACGACGACCTAGAGGGCCGCCGCGCAACAACAATGAATTTATGAGCTAGCAGAAACAAGCCTTTGAACCTCACCTGAAGGTGAAGATGGTATCGGGCTCCGTGGTGGAAATTTCCGATGGCTTCGTTGAAACGCCTTTGAGCACTGTCAAGGGGAGATGGAGTAGGCTGGGAGTCAGTAACTTCCTGAACATTTATACCAAAATAAATTTAAAATAGGTTTTATTTTAATTTCAAAATTGGTCTGAATTGCAATCGCATACAAACGAGTATTGTCCAGCGGTAAAACAATTAATTCGTTATACCGATAAAAACTTAGAAACTTGTGCAAAAGTATAGGAGATAAATAACAGGTTGGCTTGCAAACCATGACGTAAGGGTAACAAAGTCCCAAAAATATAATGGAAAATGGAAACTCTGATAAAACATTTATGATTTACCAGAGGATTGATGACTGTCAATGTACGTTTTTATTATTTTTTATTATTCGTTCATATACTATAGTATTACTGACTAAATGAATGGTTTACTCGCCACTATATTTTTAACTATACACATTTGATTTTCTTTATACCGTGACTTTTTTAGGTCAGTGATATCTCTATATATAAATGCGAAATTCCGATCAACGCACAGCCCAAACCATAGCACCCAGAAACATGAGATTTTGCATACATATTCCTCTCATAGCGTAGGCAGACAATAAGAAGCGATTTTACAAAATTCCTAATGGGCTCCGCCCCACAGAAGGTCAAAGTTAGCATGGAGTTCGTATAGGAAGAAAAATTTGTTTTGGGTTTTTGTTTACATTGTCGCAGATGAGAACTATCTAAAAATGATAGTAGTTGTCTGCAATTTATTTAATTATCAGCTGTTAGAATAAACATTAAGTTAAATAAGTTTATTTTGGACCGTAGAAATAGTCAGTAAAATTAACCTAATTTACTGTGGCATTTAAGTTTTATCAACTTCTAATATGCGTGATTAGTGTTGAAAAAAGTAGAATTGAACAGTTTTTTTTATTGCATTTAAATTTTTAAGAACTTATGATATAGTTTTGTTAGTATTTTTGTAGTTGTTTAAACCGTTTCATAGTATGGACACTGAGGTTTTAAATGTTAATTGTGAGTTCGTTCCACACAATATATCATTCACATCAGAGGAGATGGTGCATGTTTATTTACTTCACTCTCATTCTTAATTCACCTTACACACATACACACACTAACTGTGCGTCAAACAATTGTTGAACATGTTGTGAGGAACTGGGACTACTTCTCAATCTTATCCCATGACAGTGACGGGAATAATTACCTTAATTCCAGAGAATACTTCAATGAAATGTCCAAGCCGTTTACCTTTGGTGGGTTGTGTGAGCTGGTTGCGGCTTCACAACTATTCTTATTTGTTTTCGAGGTTTATCGGAATGGTGAATTATATATCAAGTTAGGCGATGAACGTAATCCAGTGAAAAGACTCAGATTTACACAATCCCTGTCTAGCGGGCACTTCGACGTTTTAGAGCCACAAAAAGAGCCCGTTCGTCTCAATCGTCAGTTGATCCCGGAATCTAAAAAAAATGCATCAAGGCGTAAACGGCGTAGTAGGTGCACAGACAAACAAAGAAAAAAGCAGATGAAGAAGGCAAGAAAAAATTATGAACAAAAAAATCCTGAAAGACATTCTCAAAAGATTCAGTGGATGGTGAAAAATCTGTCAGCAATGACATATAATCCTAAAATAGACTATGAAGAAGATAGCTCGGTGGCGATAGGTACCATGACGTTGAAATGTAAGTACTGCGAAGCCTTAAAATGGAAAGAAGAAACACCGGGCATGTGCTGCAATGGTGGTAAAGTGCAGCTACCACCTTTGCAGCACCTACCTGAACCTTTATGCAGTCTGGTCATGGGCAACCACCCTGAGCATGCACACTTTATGGACCGAGTGAGACATTATAATAGCTGCTTTAATATGACATCATTTGGAGCGAAACAGATTGTAGCTGAAGGATATAATCCCACCTTCAAAGTACAAGGTCAGGTGTATCATTTAATAGGGAGCATATTTCCAAACGACCAACAAACTCCCCAGTTTCTACAAATATACTTTGTAGGTGACGATGAAAGGGAGACCCAATTAAGATGTGGAAACTTCCCAGGAATAAAACCGATCTTAGTTAAAGAACTGCAGTCCATGCTACACAACGTCAATAGTTACATACGGGACTTAAAGACCACTTTAGACAAGGTACCAACAAACCATAAGAATTTTGAAGTTGTCATTCACTCCGAAAGGAAGCCATCTAATGAACATGCAGGTAGGTTTAATGCACCATCAGCTAAAGAAGTAGCTTTGGTAATTGTTGGCCAGGAGTTCATGCATCGAGATATCGTTTTGCAGAGTCATGACAATAAGTTGCAGCGCATTAATGAAATTCACCGGTCGTATGACGCTCTTTAATATCCCCTAATATTTTGCTATGGCGAGGATGGATATTCAATTGATATACCTCAACGCGATCCTATCACCAAGCAGGCCAGAAAAAAGACAGTATCCGCTGCAAGTTTCTATTCATATCGCCTCATGATCAGAGAAGGTGATGACAATCACATATTATTCTTTCGGTCCCTATTAAGCCAGTTTTTGGTAGACATGTTTGCAAAAATAGAAACTGAGAGGTTAAACTATATAAGAAACAACCAAACGAATCTAAGAGCAGACAGTTATATTCACCTTCGAGACGCCGTTGGTTTGAAAGATGCAAATTCCGAGCAGCTTGGTCAAATGGTTGTGCTTCCATCATCTTTTACGGGTGGACCTCGGTATATGTATGAACGAACTCAGGATGCAATGACCTACGTTCGTCACTACGGTCACCCTGACCTTTTCATAACGTTTACATGCAATCCGAAATGGAAAGAAATCAAAAATACAATCTCACTTGGACAAAAACCACAAGATCGCCATGATATTATAGCCAGAGTTTGTAATCTCAAAGTGAAAAAGATTATGGCTCTCCTGTACAAAGGTAATTTGTTTGGAGAAGTACGATGTTTTATGTACTCTGTGGAATGGCAGAAGAGAGGTTTGCCACATATACACATCTTATTGTGGCTTGAGCAACGCATTCTACCTGACATGATAGACAATGCCGTTTGTGCAGAGATTCCTGATCCCCAGCATGACCCTATTCTTTATCAAATAATCAAGTCAAACATGATCCACGGACCGTGCGGAAGCTTTAATAAAAATTCCCCATGCATGAAAGGTGGCAGCTGCAGCAAGAGGTATCCTCGACCACTTACAAATGCCACGCAAACCGGAACTGATGGATACCCTCAGTATCGGAGAAGATCTAAAGATGACGGTGGTTTCACCGTTAATATCAAAGGGGTTGAGTTAGACAATCGTTGGGTGGTGCCATACAACCCTGTTCTGTCACGAACCTTCGATGCACACATAAATGTTGAACTTTGTAACTCGGTTAAATCCATTAAATACATTTGCAAATATGTTAACAAGGGCAGCGATCAGGCAGCTTTTGCATTAGAGAATGAGAAAGATGAAGTTAAGTTATACGAAAGTGGGCGTTATATAAGTAGTTCTGAGGCGGCTTGGAGAATATTTGCGTTTCCAATTCATAATAGACACCCTACTGTTTTTCATCTTTCGGTACATCTGGAAAATGGCCAGCGTGTATATTTTACTCCCGTTAACTTGACAGAAAAGCTTGACAATCCTCCGCAGACAACCCTACTACAGTTCTTTGAACTATGCAAAACGGACGATTTTGCTAAAACTCTTTTGTATTGTGAAGTCCCACAATACTATGTGTGGAAGAACAACAAGTTCAATCGAAGGAAACAGGGAAAGTGTGTCGATATCTGGCCAGGAGTTAAAAAAGATCATGCTTTGGGTAGAGTGTACACCATACACCCAAACAACAGCGAATGTTATTACCTTCGCTTACTACTACATGAAGTTCGAGGCCCCACGTCATTTTCAAGTTTAAAAACTGTGAACGATATCCAATTTCCAACATTTCAATCAGCATGTAAGGCTTTAGGGTTGCTGGAGGATGATGAACATTGGGCTACAACCTTAGAAGAAGCTGCACTGAGTAAATCCCCCAATAAACTTAGAGAGTTGTTTACGATTATGTTGGTGTTTTGCCAATTATCAGATGCCTTCAGTCTTTGGGAAAGGTTTAAAAATAATCTCTCAGAGGATATAATCTACCAAGTAGAGAACCATTTACAAGGAGAACCTATTCCCATCTGTGGTGTAATGGAAAATGTTTACAACAGATGTCTGGTTATTATTGAATGTGCAGTATTGGCTTTGGGAGGAAATGAACTGCCTCACTATGGCCTTCCTAAAACACTACGGAATGAAGCATCGATAAACTTAGAATATCTTAAGGAAACAAGTTATGACAAAAATGCTTTGAAGGAAATGGTTTTGAAGAACGTAGATTTGCTGACAGAGGAGCAGCTCGATGTTTATAATAAAGTTCTTAACAGCATCGAAACAGGCAGAGGCCAGGTTTTTTTCTTAGACGCACCTGGTGGTACTGGGAAAACCTTTCTGATTAATTTACTTTTGGCTAAAGTAAGAAGTGAGGGGGGTATCGCTTTGGCGGTTGCGTCATCTGGGATTGCTGCTACATTATTAGAGGGTGGTAGGACTGCACATGCTGCCTTTAAACTGCCCCTAAACCTCATTCATTCAGATACACCAGTGTGCAATATAACAAAACAAAGCAACACGGCAGAAGTACTAAGAAAGTGTAAACTAATAGTATGGGATGAAAGTACTATGGCTCACAAAAGATGTTTTGAGGCTTTAAGCATGACTTTGAAAGACATAAGAGGTAATATCGAGTTAATGGGTGGAGTCACAGTATTACTTGCTGGTGACTTCCGTCAAACTCTGCCCGTGGTGCCGAGGGGTACACGAGCTGATGAAATAAAATCATGTGTGAAATCGTCGTATATATGGAGTAAAATATTTCAATTATCTCTAAGTAAAAACATGAGAGTTTATTTAAACAACGATATATCAGCTGGACAATTTTCGGAACTGTTACTACAACTTGGCAATGGAAACTACCCCGAATATGATGGCAAAATAACAATTCCTTCAGAGTTAGGTACTGTAGTAGCTACCGTGGAAGATCTTGCTGCTTTCGTATATCCTGATATAGCAAATATTGAGAAAAAATCGTTTGATTGGCTTTGCGAACGCGCCATTCTCACAGCAAAAAACGACAACGCAAACATGATCAATAATACCCTTCTGAAGTCATATAACGGCATCGAGATAGAGTACAAATCAATCGACTCTGCTCTGAAAACAGATGAGAGTGTTTGTTATCCAGTTGAGTTTCTAAATAAACTTAACCCTCCAGGATTTCCAGTCCATAGTCTAAAGTTGAAAGTAAATGCTCCGGTGATACTATTAAGGAATCTAAACCCACCTAAGTTATGCAATGGCACCAGGTTGCAAATCAAATCACTTCACAAAAATTTAATTGAAGCCACAGTGATAACCGGATGTGCCCGAGGGGAATCAGTTTTTATACCACGACTTCCCCTGGTACCTACGGACTACCCATTTGATTTTAAAAGGTTGCAATTCCCTTTGAAAGTGTGCTTCGCCCTCACCATCAACAAAGCACAGGGACAGTCACTTAAGATCGCAGGACTAGACTTAAGAGAGGATTGTTTTTCTCATGGACAATTTTATGTTGCATGTTCACGAGTCAGCTCAGCCACGAGTCTGGTGATGCTAGCACCCTCTGGGAAAACAAAAAATGTTGTATATAAAGAAATTCTGTAAATAATCAAAAATAGTATTTAAAACTAACTTTTAAATGCAGTTTTAATCATTATTGTAAAATGAAATATAAAAATTAAAAAAATTATTGTTTATGTAATGATTTATTTTATGATAATCTAACACTTAACTAATTTATTAACAATTTCAACCAATTTGAAAGTTTCCGTAGCGAAGCACGGGTATTCCGCTAGTTTTCTGTATAATTAAACAACCTGAGGAGAAATATAATACTGCATAACGATTTTAACTATTCAGTCTCTAAGTTATTTAGTATAGTTGTATAATACTGTACCAACATTTTATGACGGATAAAGCTCTAACATCTGGAAGGCCTTGCGATACGCAAGCAAGTCAGTATAATGACTTTATCGTGTAAGCCTCGTGCCAATCTGCCTATACCTGTCGCGTGTAGCGGGGAGAGATACAGGAATATTTTACCATAAATGAAATATGATTTTACCACGCGACGAGAGTGTCACATAAAATACAAACAGTAAAGCAATACAAAATTAATTTTCATATAAAAACTTAAACACAAAAATACTACAGGGTCAATATTCGGGTTTAAAAAGCAAATTATATAGGCCTAGCACTGTGTTATGTTTATTCAAAAATTTTCTGTAAAATAAAAATACTGAATTTTAAAAGGGTACTGTAGTGGTGTATATGTGACTGCTTAGGGTATTTATTAGGTTCAATAGTACAGTATTTTATTTTATTTTATGAATTCGATTACTGTTTTGAAACGGTTAAACGCGGTGGATTAACGGTTAAAACGGTTTACATGTTCGTTTTGTTACAGTAATAAATACTGTGATTACGCAAACACCTACTTGAGTTGAAAGAATTCAAATATTTATTTACAATTCATAGATAATAAAATCTCTAGAAATCCTATACTATAATACGAGGAATTTCTGAAGGGATGTGTGTTTCACGATCTCGAAATCTAGCTGTTAGATTTTGCTTAAACTTTGCATTTAAGAGTGTTTCGGTCCAAAAATAAGTTTAGAAACCGTCTCAATCCCAGGAAAAATCAAATTTTATCTAAATTTAAGTTTAAAAATTGTAATTTTTAACATTGGTCTTATGGGTTGCTATTTTGGTAACGAAATAACAACTAAATGTAAACAAAAATAAAGAAACATTAATGTTAAGCAGACTTTTTGAAACAGCTGTTAACTGTGAAGAGGTATAGTTGGTTGTTGGTGGAAATATTAAAATTGAATCAAAACCAACGAGCAAGGCTCGGTTAACCTGGTACTCTTATAATATACTATAAAATTTATTACAATAACATTATGTGTGTATGAACATTTTTATACAAGCATATAAATAAAACCTTAATTTTGCAAACCCCTTTTCTTTAATATAAAGTACCCATAACGTAAACTGTTTAGTTTTAAATGTATTATGTGACCTTTTGTGTTATCTGTTAAAAATCTGACAATTATAAATACCTACGGTTGGTTTTTATGATGGACTTTCATATTGTTAGATGTTTTGCTAGTGATAGGAGTTAGTTCATCAGCGAACAACAATAACGCATAGGTGTAATTTCTGAGCGACTTTAAACAAAGTTAAAACACAGTCAAAATAGACGTAAAGATTTGTCGATCTTAGATTGAATTAGCATCGGGAAATTACAATTCACATGATGTTATCTATTCAAACATGACTGGTGCTTTCACTTATTGATCGATTACTGGCCATACCAGCTTGTAAATGTAAATAAACACAGGTGTCGCCGACATTGTCTAGTCATGATATTCCAGGTTCTTCCGATCTATAATTTTTTCACCGAACCGCGTGCTTTTCCGTGGCAACTCGTTCATTAATTTCAATTTGTAAACACCGCCCACGGCGAGTGAGCAAGAGAATGAGTGAGTGAGTGAGTGACCGTGTCGCCGCACAGGTGAGGTCTAGCGAGTGCTGGTGATGCGGGAGGGGGGGGGGGAGTTACCTCCAAGTATATACAAATTCAGTCTTACTCCAGCGGCGCCTGCGAAATGAGGCACTTTTGGCTCGTAAGTTGCTACTTTCCGTAATTACTTCGACTATTAAAAAATTATACCAGATTATAATTTTTTTTGTTTCATTTTCAATCTCTGTCAATTTTTTAATTGGTTGTTTAGTTATATCTTCCAACATTTAAATATGTATTTATTTTATAATTTTCCACCGGTCAAAAAAAGGCAATAACAAACAATAAAATTGTGTGTGTGTAACTTTTATGTAACCTTTACATTATTAATAGACTTTTAACTTTATTTTGACGTTTTTATCTATTATCACTTGAAACTGAGATTTGATTCATTGGGAACAATTTGGAAATAATTCCCTCTTATAAAACGGTTGCTGTGATTTGTGTGGTGTTAAATAGTTTACAATTTATCTATAAAAATGAAATTAGCTGGAAATTTTAAGTACACAATTTTTATAAAACAGGATTAGCATGCCCTATTTTATGTTGGATAACTTTTCGTGAGTAGATGCAATGCTGGTACTGTAAATTATTTTACGTAATAGTCATAGTAAATGGGAAAATATAAAACAAGAATAGATCATTGACTTTACAGCTTATAATTAGAGCAAAACTTAATTTGCACATATATTATTGAATTTTTATGGGTGTCTTAAAATTTGTACCATTATCAATAAGTTCTTAGTTGTTTTTATGACAATAATCAAATATTTAAAACAATTATTTAAAAAAGTGATTGATTTGGATAAAAAAACTATCAATATAAATTTGGTTGTTTATCTTACCTTGAGTTGGTGTGTTATAGATCACAAGGAAGAATTGTTGTTCGGTTTCCCAAACAAAATTATTGTAAATAAACTTAGTTATTTCTCAGAACCTTCTTTGTACCTGCCACTTGTTTAATCATGGACATGAAATTCTTGTTGGTCTGGTGATGTTACAGCCCTCTTGCTATGGCAAATACATTGCTGTTTGTTTTTATAAAGTAAACAATTAATTATTGTGATTATATAAGACGTTTTTCTATGGGTTTTATCTTGTTACATTTTCATCTGGACTGGAGACTATTGGATTTTAAAACGTAAAATTTAAAACCAATCTGGTACTGTAATACAATTTTATGACGTTATAATATTAATTAATAATTACCCTTTCACTTAATAACTGAATATTTATATTGTACTTTCTTCAGGTAACATATTTATATGTTACTTGGTTAAATCTCAAAATATACGTAGAAATGTTCTGTAATGTAACCATAGCTAAATTATCCGTGGTACAATTTATTTTAAAACAAAGTGTTTGTGTTATATGTTATATGTTTCATAAGGATTAAATTTTTGAGAATTTTATTCTGATGTACAAGTAAAAAGCAATGAATGTACAAGTATGTATGTACGAATGTACAAGTATGTAAGCAATGAATCATGGGGTATCCATAATTGAATGACAGGAAAATATGTTATAAAAATCAACAGTAGCAATTCCTTATTCTTATTCATGGTATTTTTTTCTTTCAAACGAACAATTTAGACAATTCATGTATGGTATATTGTCTTTTCAGTTTTTAAAACAAAACGTCGTATTGCTATGGCTATATATATGGCTTCAATAGTTAGAGAATGAGATTTACAATATTATGAGACATTGAATTAGTGCAGAGGAACGGAACAATTATTTTTTAACATTCTAATAAAACATGAATACACTGGACTATGGCATTAATTTGTACCTCTATCAAGAAGGGTGCATATTTGTTTTCCCCATTAGCTAGTGTATGTTGGGTGAACTCCTCTGCAATAAACGTTGATTTTATTGTTATGATTGTTGTTATTGATTTTATCGTTATCGTTGATGTTCCCAGGGGAAGACCATCCGGCCCGTCATCACAGAATATGACCCCAAGAAGCGGACTGTCCGGACGGAACTCGGCGATCTCGTGTTGGTCAAGTGAGTAAAACGTACAACTAGAAATATGGGTTGGCAACACTGACTTAGTTGATTGCTTCGATACGTGGTTTTCGTTCTTTCACAAACATCTGTTTCGAGGAATTTGATACACTTTAGGATGCACCTCCACTCAGAAGTATCCATGGCCTACAACTGGATCGCTAACACCATGCTGCCATGACGAGCCGTTGCCCCCCCCCCGTCCCCCATCTCAGTAAGGTAATCGGTAAATAAAAGAACGTAAACAAACAATAACGTAGTGTATGCACCAATAATAACGATGTCAACTGACATAAAGTACGGGCGCGGTGGCGGCGGTATTACCTTAAAGGGGTGGGGGGAAGCCGGCTCGCTCATAGTGTTATTTCGCTATCTTAGCAAGCGTCCAGTTGTCTCATTAAAGAAAATAAAAAATACCGAATTATGCAGGAAACGCCGAATACGCATTGTCTACTAAAACTGCGGTATTTTTATTTTATTTACCCCCCCCCCCCCGGCCCCCCAGGATATGAGAGTGATTTAAATCTTATTTTTATCCAAGAAATGGTGTGTTTGCAAATTATGTGGACATTTTGAGCTTTTTTTACTTCATGAATTAATTATTAATTTTTTTTTTAAGAATTTCGGCTTACAGCTATAATCTTACGTTCTCGTCATATCTTGCGTGTAGCCTAATCAATGGAATGTGACAAAACGTGACAACCAGTTAAACATATTCCTGAAACGTAACACTATCAGCGTCTAGAGTCATTGTACTCACTCACAAAAGTGCAACATCCAGAATTTATTATTTTACGCGAAACTGAAAAAGTAAGTAAATTACTTATATCACTATATCTCTATTTTGAGACAGGGACCTCACATAGTAGGTATTTTAAAATATGAATATGAATGAGAGATGAGTGTAGAATGATAGTAGATATGAAAGGCCGGTTCTGGCACACCTCATACTTCCGATTTCCGACCCTCCATGAACTTCATTTTTGACTGATTTTGGGCCAGTTTGTTATCTGATTGTAGGCTAATTACAACCATTTTACAACATTTTACAACATTTTACAACATTTTCTCAGGTTTTGCAATGGTGAATTTAGGAAGTATGAGGGGAAGTATGAGGGAAGTATGAGGGAAGTATGAGGAAGTATGAGGAAGTATGAGGGAAGTATGAGACGCACTCTTCACCGACCCCACATAAACCTCATATTTGACTGGTTCTGGGCCAGTTTGTATCTGATTCCGGGCTAATTTCATCCATTTTATCAGGGTTTAAAAAATGGTGAATTTAATCCACAAAAAATTAATCCAGAAATTTAATCCAAGGAAGTATGAGACGCCCTCTTAACCTCCGTTGTTTTACTTAACATAATCCTGATTTTAAAAGGATTTTCGTCTACTTTTAGACATTTTCACTAAGAGATATGAAACGCCGATTCTGCGCCGTCCCGGGAGCCAAATGACGATTCTGCGCCGTTTTAGCAGCCGGGATTGGTAGGTTCTGCGTCATTTGAAGGAAGAGCGCTTTGATTGGTTGAGCAAATGTTAAACGCCGATTCTGCGCCGTCCCGGGAGCCAAATGCCGATTCTGCGCGTTTTTAGGAGCCGGGATTGGTAGGCTCTGCGTCATTTGAAGGAAGAGCGCTTTGATTGGTTGAAACAGGTTACGTGACAAGGAAGAGCGCTTTGATTGGTAATCATCGTTACTTTAAGTCTGAGGTTGAAAAAAAATCTCGATACATTTTGATTTCCAACATCATTTTTTATAATTTTAATCAGTTTACACCGGTGCTTCCGAATCCACCGTCTTTCCGTTCAGTTTGTTCAACTTGGTCTATTCGAATACAAGGTGGTTTTTTATACATTTCGCAGATGATCTGCGCAATCCTATCTCCACGACGCACATGAAAATCGGTATCGGAATTGTTCATCAAGATAACACCGACATTCCCAGTATAGTCCCGGTCTATGACCCCGGCATTTACACTTATAGAATGTTTTAAAGCCAAGCCAGATCTTGGCGCTATCCTCCCGTAGCACCCATCTGGGAATTTGAAAGTCAAGTCAGTTTTTATCAACTGTTGACCGCGTTTTGGTACAACATAATCATACGCGCTTCTGAGATCCAATCCGGCTGCATCCGGTGACCCGTTGTACGGTTCAAATGCGTTTTCAGTCAAGCAATAATAACCGTAGCTTTCAGCCATTATTGATTCCTAATGCATGTATTACGGATTTCCACAACAAATAAATTAAACGGGGTATTTTCAAAAATATATTTAAATTATGTTTTTAAAAAAATGTTTTTATTCGTCAACCTTAAACTCGATACTGTGCTTGAATTTATTATCTGAAAGTGTTATTTTACCGTTGTACAGCACATAGAGTTTCCCCTTATAATTCAACAGTTGTTTGATATAGTTATTCGTCAACCTGTCATTCCAGCTTTCGGTAAGATAGAATTTCACATCATCGCATGTGACTATAGTAGGATTCACGAAAATAGTCCGATGAGCGTAGATGCATTGTTGCCAGATTTATTCTAAAACACATCTTTATACTGTATTACACATGGTAAACAAAACCACAAATGACAACATTGCAGGGCGAGAGGGGGTGAGGGGGGACACAGCTGTTAAAATTTCCATCGGACTATTTTCGTGCATCTTACTATAATATTCTCATACCGTATGATGAAGAGATTTTATCCATATTTTCCACAAAATATTTTTACCGACTTCCAGGTCACCCACCCTGATGTAAGACTTTCCATTGATTTCTTTCAGTAAATCATTAAAGTTAGGACCGTTCATTTTTACCTATACAAGGAATAACGTTTTGCGGCGTCAAGAAAAAAATATAAACAGCCGATTTTCAATAAATTAAAAAATACTACACCCGAATCAACTCCAAATAAATATGTACATTCGAATCGAACATCTGCAATAAATTGTTATTTTGGTCTGTAATGTAAATGTTGATTTGTTGGATTTTATTCAATCCTTTTCCAACGACACGTAAAGCGGCGGCCGCGGCATCACAGCAATTTTATTACCAAATTCACCATATGGAAAGAAACTATACAACACCGAAGACTCTTTGTGTTTGTGCCAATGTTCGTCATGATTGACAAAACAATTTTCCACGATATCACAGTGGACTTCAATCAAGTCCCATGGTCTTATGTTGTGCGGTTTTTTCGCATTGTACGTGTCCAAGTATTCCGGGGCATCAATTTCATCGAAACCCAGCAAACGCCGCAGCGGATTTTCCATGTGAAATTTTATAGGTGAAGTGATTTTCACCCGGTACCCCGTAGTTTTAAGTATTGAAACCACCGTGACTTTATTCTTTTTATCATCCGTTTTACCGCGCAACAGCGGATCCACGCCTTTTTGTATGTGTTTCTGTATGGCATCAAATGTCCAAAAACCTTTACCGAAACCGATTTTCGTTCCACCGTCAAACAAAACACTACAACCCTCAAATAAATTATAAAAGTTGTATTCGCAGAAAAGTCCGGTGAGTGCCAGCTTGTACTCAGCATCCAAGTGAATGGGATGTTCCAAGTTCAAGGTCAGTTGTGAAGTCGTACCTGATAGTCTAAAAGTCGTCATTTCTATGTTAGTAAAAAATGTTTTACATCATAATGGTTTTATATAAAAAAAAATAAACAGCAACTAGTTTTTATTCATCCCGCGAATATTAAATACCATTTATTCAAACCGGTCGATCCATGCTAATTCGGGTTTTTATTTTGAACATCTCTGAGCCACTCAACTAGGATTCATCAAAATACATTTTGTGTTCGTCCAAAAATCTGCTAGTTACATTTTGATACAACAACACGTAATTCCAATCAATTTTACCAAATCGCAAATCGCAAATCGCGGCCCCCTCGGATATATAATAAAAAAAAGTATTTGCTTTCCCAAAAGATTCTCCGGTCGTGATTTGAACCTTGGCCTGGGTGGGGCGCTGATATGTTAGCGACTGGACCACTGGGCTGTTGACTGGCGTGGTGGTTATCAAGTCTGATGTGATCGAGCGGAGGTGTATTCGATTGGGCTTATCTATTTGTTTGCGATTTATTGCTTCGGGTGGGATTGCAGTTTTGCAGGACTATTTAAAATTCAATAGTCCCTACGCAGGACTATCTGAAATTCAATAGTCCCCTTGCCGGACTATCTGAAATTCAATAGTCCCCATGCCGGACTATCTGAAAAATAAAAACAATAATCCCAGCACAGGACCATCTGAATAATATCAAAACATTGTACGTTGTAATTCTTTCTCGTAGAACACTCCAATTATATCTTCACCAGTTTCATCCGCAATTTTATAAGTCGTGGGTCTCGTGTTTAAAACTTGCTTGATTACAAAAATCTCGGACGTCCAGTTCTGTTTGTATTTATTCGCGAAAACATCTTTTTTCGCCGTAATGCGGACTCTGTCTCCCACATCGAATTTCGCCTTTTTACGGGGTATTCTATTTTCCAATTCGTTGTACATTTTCAATAATGCCTGCTCGTTGCCTTTATTCACATCCGCGGGCCTCATTTTTATAGTATGGTGGAAATCGTGTTTGTTGTATTCGACGGTCAATTCTTGCAATATGTCGTGCCACTTGTGCGAATTTCTAACTTGGAATTTCACTTTCAACTTCTCATTTAACGTTCTATGATATCTTTCGATTATGGCGGATTTCTCCTCGCTCTCGGTGTGGTACAATTTAATGTTGTGTTTTTTCAACAACTTGTTAAAATGTGTATTTTTAAACTCTGTCCCTTTATCGGTGTGTAAGAGTTTAGGCGGTGAATGACCGTCATTTTTGGCCCGGGCAATTATTTTTTCAAAAGCTGATGACACATCCGGACCATCTTTTTTCTTCAAAGGTTCTGACCAAACGAACTTACTGAACGTGTCGATCACATTTAAAATATATTTATACCACTTGTTTTCCCTAGCATATTCTTTCAAAATCAACAGATCGGCCGCCCACAAGTCATCGATACCTTTCGTGACGATTCGGCGTTTTATAAACTTTTTCACAACTGGTCTGTGCAACTCTTTAGCTTCCAAAACTTCCGGTGGGTCTTTGATAAACGAATTTCTCTTACTGCCGCATATCGCACAATTTGATGTCGCAAGCCACCTTTTATTTCTCGTTTTGACAGTTTTGACATCCGTAGATGGTGTGTTTGTTTTACACTTTCTGCAATGCAATTCCATGTCTAATAATGCGCAGCTACTTTTAAAGTCAAATAAAATATTTGCAAATGCAAAGTCGCTTAAATAAATTGTTCATTTGCGTAGATTGTGTGTTATATGTAAGGATAAGAAACGAGATGCAGCACAGACATAAAATCCAGTTGACCAAGGGTCAAAAGAATAAGTTGCGTATCGCTTATAAAAAGCAGAAACTCGCTATTTTAACTTTGAACAGAGATCAGTTGACAAACGGGAATGTCGAGGTGATGTTGACGGACGAACAACATAAACAAGTGTTGAGAGCAATAAAACACAATAAAGGCTTGAGATTGATATTGAGCCATTCGCAGTTGAAGAACAACATTGAAGGGGGTCTACTGAAAGAGATTCTGGAGTTGGCGGAAACGAGTATCCTTTATTTCAAGAAATTCGCTTCACCCCTGATCAAAGACAAAGTCGCACCAGCTATAAAAGATAAATTCGTTCCATGGCTGAAAAAGATGATTGACGACGAGTTGGATACAATTATAGAAAAAGATCCGTCAGGTGCCGGATTAAGACAAATGATAAACAACCGACTCAATGCGGCTTTGAACGATGTACGGGTAAAAAAAAATTAGTTCCGTTGACGTTGAGCGATCTGGAAGTGTGGGCCAATAAATTGAAATTGAAGAATTTTCGCGGTGTTTTCAGACGAGAGCTTTTACCTGATGTACCTTGGATAAACGAGTGCGGTATAATTAATCTTGGTGATCTGGACACACCCGGAACACATTGGACGTGTTATTAAAAAATGGTAAAAATGTAATTTATTTCGATTCTTATGGAACACCACCTTTGGAGTTGGATAAATACATGAGAAGTTTTGACATTCGCTATAATTCGGACCGATTTCAAGATTATGGCGATCCGCCAATCTGCGGGCATCTGTGTTTAGAAGTTTTAAGGCAGTTTTCAAATGGAATAACATATGACGAAGTCAAAGACATTTTAAATAAAAATAAATACGCCTGGCTCGGGTGGTTCGATTGAGTCACTTTTTTACGATGACCCCGTCAATAAATTGTTTATACCATTTTTATTTTTTTAATAATTTATTACCACCCGAAAATCTGTTTTCCTAATATAGAAATGTCGTCGTTTAGATCATCAAGTCAAACTAACCAGTCAGAAGCATGGAACCTGCTTTCCATGGAGCCCAGAGAACCCAAAGGGGTTTTGACTGACAAATTCATCATGAGGTTCGATCGGTATTTGAACTGGGATCTGCTCTCTTCCCATTATGATTTTCCAATCGAGATGTTGCGGATGTACCCGCACAGAGTGAATTGGTCCAAGCTGTTGAGGCGTATTAAACTTTCGGAAGAATTCCTAAGAAAGATGGTCCCCCATTTCGATGAATGTTGGGATATCCTGTGTAAATATCAAACGCTGTCTGAAAAGTTTATTCACGATTTCGCAGGTAAAATTGATTGGAATTACGTGTTGTTGTATCAAAATGTAACTAGCAGATTTTTGGACGAACACAAAATGTATTTTGATGAATCCTAGTTGAGTGGCTCAGAGATGTTCAAAATAAAAACCCGAATTAGCATGGATCGACCGGTTTGAATAAATGGTATTTAATATTCGCGGGATGAATAAAAACTAGTTGCTGTTTATTTTTTTTATATAAAACCATTATGATGTAAAACATTTTTTACTAACATAGAAATGACGACTTTTAGACTATCAGGTACGACTTCACAACTGACCTTGAACTTGGAACATCCCATTCACTTGGATGCTGAGTACAAGCTGGCACTCACCGGACTTTTCTGCGAATACAACTTTTATAATTTATTTGAGGGTTGTAGTGTTTTGTTTGACGGTGGAACGAAAATCGGTTTCGGTAAAGGTTTTTGGACATTTGATGCCATACAGAAACACATACAAAAAGGCGTGGATCCGCTGTTGCGCGGTAAAACGGATGATAAAAAGAATAAAGTCACGGTGGTTTCAATACTTAAAACTACGGGGTACCGGGTGAAAATCACTTCACCTATAAAATTTCACATGGAAAATCCGCTGCGGCGTTTGCTGGGTTTCGATGAAATTGATGCCCCGGAATACTTGGACACGTACAATGCGAAAAAACCGCACAACATAAGACCATGGGACTTGATTGAAGTCCACTGTGATATCGTGGAAAATTGTTTTGTCAATCATGACGAACATTGGCACAAACACAAAGAGTCTTCGGTGTTGTATAGTTTCTTTCCATATGGTGAATTTGGTAATAAAATTGCTGTGATGCCGCGGCCGCCGCTTTACGTGTCGTTGGAAAAGGATTGAATAAAATCCAACAAATCAACATTTACATTACAGACCAAAATAACAATTTATTGCAGATGTTCGATTCGAATGTACATATTTATTTGGAGTTGATTCGGGTGTAGTATTTTTTAATTTATTGAAAATCGGCTGTTTATATTTTTTTCTTGACGCCGCAAAACGTTATTCCTTGTATAGGTAAAAATGAACGGTCCTAACTTTAATGATTTACTGAAAGAAATCAATGGAAAGTCTTACATCAGGGTGGGTGACCTGGAAGTCGGTAAAAATATTTTGTGGAAAATATGGATAAAATCTCTTCATCATACGGTATGAGAATATTATAGTAAGATGCACGAAAATAGTCCGATGGAAATTTTAACAGCTGTGTCCCCCCTCACCCCCTCTCGCCCTGCAATGTTGTCATTTGTGGTTTTGTTTACCATGTGTAATACAGTATAAAGATGTGTTTTAGAATAAATCTGGCAACAATGCATCTACGCTCATCGGACTATTTTCGTGAATCCTACTATAGTCACATGCGATGATGTGAAATTCTATCTTCCCGAAAGCTGGAATGACAGGTTGACGAATAACTATATCAAACAACTGTTGAATTATAAGGGGAAACTCTATGTGCTGTGCAACGGTAAAATAACACTTTCAGATAATAAATTCAAGCACAGTATCGAGTTTAAGGTTGACGAATAAAAACATTTTTTTAAAAACATAATTTAAATATATTTTTGAAAATACCCCGTTTAATTTATTTGTTGTGGAAATCCGTAATACATGCATTAGGAATCAATAATGGCTGAAAGCTACGGTTATTATTGCTTGACTGAAAACGCATTTGAACCGTACAACGGGTCACCGGATGCAGCCGGATTGGATCTCAGAAGCGCGTATGATTATGTTGTACCAAAACGCGGTCAACAGTTGATAAAAACTGACTTGACTTTCAAATTCCCAGATGGGTGCTACGGGAGGATAGCGCCAAGATCTGGCTTGGCTTTAAAACATTCTATAAGTGTAAATGCCGGGGTCATAGACCGGGACTATACTGGGAATGTCGGTGTTATCTTGATGAACAATTCCGATACCGATTTTCATGTGCGTCATGGAGATAGGATTGCGCAGATCATCTGCGAAATGTATAAAAAACCACCTTGTATTCGAATAGACCAAGTTGAACAAACTGAACGGAAAGACGGTGGATTCGGAAGCACCGGTGTAAACTGATTAAAATTATAAAAAATGATGTTGGAAATCAAAATGTATCGAGATTTTTTTCAACCTCAGACTTAAAGTAACGATGATTACCAATCAAAGCGCTCTTCCTTGTCACGTAACCTGTTTCAACCAATCAAAGCGCTCTTCCTTCAAATGACGCAGAGCCTACCAATCCCGGCTCCTAAAAACGCGCAGAATCGGCATTTGGCTCCCGGGACGGCGCAGAATCGGCGTTTCATATCTCTTAGTGAAAATGTCTAAAAGTAGACGAAAATCCTTTTAAAATCAGGATTATGTTAAGTAAAACAACGGAGGTTAAGAGGGCGTCTCATACTTCCTTGGATTAAATTTCTGGATTAATTTTTTGTGGATTAAATTCACCATTTTTTAAACCCTGATAAAATGGATGAAATTAGCCCGGAATCAGATACAAACTGGCCCAGAACCAGTCAAATATGAGGTTTATGTGGGATCGGTGAAGAGTGCGTCTCATACTTCCCTCATACTTCCTCATACTTCCTCATACTTCCCTCATACTTCCCCTCATACTTCCTAAATTCACCATTGCAAAACCTGAGAAAATGTTGTAAAATGTTGTAAAATGGTTGTAATTAGCCTACAATCAGATAACAAACTAGCCCAAAATCAGTCAAAAATGAAGTTCATGGAGGGTCGGAAATCGGAAGTATGAGGTGTGCCAGAACCGGCCTTTCATATCTACTAATGATTTCTTTTTCATGCAATCGAGTTCATCGTTTATTTGAAGAAATATAAGAGAGTGTGATATCAAAAGTAGTTGATCATTTGACTTGTATTTTGATGACAGTTTGTAGTTTATGTGCTGGGTTCAATTAAAAGTGAATTATAGTTTTTATTAATCTAACTTAACCGATTTCATAATATGGCTTAGCATATTTTTATGTCAAAATGTTTTTAAATGACTTCGTTGATCTAGATCAATTGATGTGTAGAACTACATCGATATCAATCAATAGAACAAGCTCTGTGTGATTCGAAAATGGTCCATAGGGACCATCTTTGAAGAAGGGAAATTGTCAGCTTATCCTCGTTTGGAAAATTATCATCAGCGTTGTAATAGTTTACTTTTTACTTTCAAGCTAGATAGGCAACACTGCTGATGATTTACCCATTTGTTGACCCAAATGTTGACTGAAGAACAAATGTTTAGGCTACTGTTTATTCAACAGTTCTATGATTTAACCACACTTAATTTTACGGCAATTAGTATTTATTAAACTGTACACCATTGATTAAACCCGTTTAAAATATTTACCTTCGCAATGATAACTTGTTTTTACCAATTATATATAAAATCTATTCGATGACGATGATTTCGAAAAGTTCCGCAGCCTTGACTCACTCCTCCAAAGATAGTTTGGTCCCCCGTCGCGAAACCTAGTTGTGACCCACACAGCTGATTGATCAACAAATTACGTCATCGCTCAGCTGATCATACACAGAGTATGTGGGACACCGGGACCGGCACCACAGAGCAACACTCTAAGCTGCTCGGCCCGGCGTTTATAAGCTGCAGGATCGAGTCTTATAGTACAGACCGGTCGACCTTCGCAACTCATACTTCCCTGGTTCTTTTTATAATAAACCCCGTTACGGCTGTGCGCCAATACTGCTTTGTTTTACGATGTTTTGATACAGCAGGTATTCTTGTGCAAACAATTACTGTTACATAAAACTGAAACAAATTGCTGCTGTTAGTTCCGGGGGTTTTAAAGTTGCATACCATTATTTGTATTTAATTATTATCTACAAACTTTTCCCCGCGGCTTCCCTCTCGTTACTCGCCCTTAGGTTTACCTCGTTCGCTACGCTCACTCGCCGTCATACTCACCTGTCGTCAGGTTTTTACGCTCGCCCTATATATAAGAAATCGCTGGAATAGGCCTACCTAAAATTGGAATTTTTTATTGAATTTGTTTCTTAACAATATATAAATAAATAAAAAAGATTTTCAGATTTTTTAACAAAATTTTATTTATTTTAAATAAAAAATTATTGAAAAAAATTAAAAGTATCCTACTTTCAATCTATTATTAAATTTATATATAATCAAAAATAATTTGTAAATGCTATACATGTTACTAAATTTACAAATTATTATAAATATTTAAAAGTTGTTCAATAAAAAATAGGCTCACGATAGCGATAAAGAATTTTGTTTTACCTCGATCATAAAAATCAGCATATAAACTATATTGTTAATTAAAGGATTTAAGGTCATAGGTACAGAAATAAATGCAAACTTGTCAAACCTGTGATATTTTTATATTGATACTTGAAACTTGAATTATTTATAGCTGAGCTGCTGAGCAATAATTGACTGAGTAAGCCAAAATGGATACCGGTACTGATCCTATCAATTAAGTAACTGACAGATGAAACTCCCCAGCAAAGCCGTTAGAATATTAAAAGTCATGATCTGACCTAGATATCATAATAATCAATAAACATATCAGCCCATGTATGGCCTTGTTCTGCCCGCTTGTGAAGTAGAGACGTCTAAATGAGACCTATCCACTGGCTCACTCGAGGCGTCAACATTAACTCGATTTCCGGACAAGGTGTCATTACAACGATTGAACGCTCTTTCGCCAATATCTTCAAGATTCATCCGCCTTTCTCCACCTAATGAAATAATTTCGCGAGATGACTAGCAGTAAAGAAACCACTAAGGACTATTATAGTCACATCGACTGCGACTGCCGCCGAACACGTGATTGAGAAGGTCATGGAATCAGCTGTTAGGGAGTTGCAGCTAGCATTGTAGTTGCGATTGGAAATTTCATTCATCAGCTGATTGCATTTAGTGACGATGACATCATATCCGTTTCTGTTTGAGATGTTCAATTCTTTCTGTTCAAGATGTTCAATTCTTTCTGAATTGATGAAGTCGGTTTACTTTATGGCATTTTTAGTAGTATTTAATGGGAGGGGAGACTATAGTAGCACTAATGGATACTGGTCTACAGTCGGGCTGATAGTAGCCTACTGTATCAGAATAAAAAAAATCATGTTCCTTGATATGTTTATTGTGGAGGTGATGGTGTTGTGATATGTATGCAGTTGACATACAACTTTTGAATGGACTTGTATATTCTCACAATAATACTGCGTACACACAAAAAAACCATAACATTACAATATATTCTTTTTAGTTTTTACATCAACTTTGAATTTGTTTTAGCCATTCAAATGGTTGTATCGAGTTCAAAATTAGTTTCTAAATTATTCCCTGGATTTATTTTTAAAATAATTTTCATCTCTTTAATTGAAACTACCGTATTTGATAAATAGACCTTTAGTAATTTAGTTACCATAAAAATTGCAACACAGGACCAACATATGTAAATAGTTCAAATTGTCATTTTTTTCTTGTAATTTTAAATCCTCAATTTAGGACCGCTTTTCCTATACTAACATTAATTCAATATGCTCAACTTTGGTATTAGAGTTTAATTTAAACTGACTTGGAGAAATCTAGTAAAAAACAGTTGAGAGGTTCTCTGTGAATGTTGGAGCAGATTTCATCTGAATTTTCTCATCCTAATTGCACCGCAATTGCATGCAGAAATGTTTTAATACATTAATTAGTTTACAGCCAAATTCCGAGATCCGGATAGTATAATTTTGCTTGAAGCCTATCATTCATAACACTATAATCATGGGATTACTAGATGTATAACAACAGTTTTGGGGTTTTAGCACCACCTGACCTTGGTCAATCTCAGCCTTGACCTTGCTCTTACATCTCAGCCTCTGCATTGTTGTGCATTTCTGCCTCTGCTTCCTCTCCTTTCATCCTGGAGGCTGCACATCAGGATATTGATTCCATCTAATTTTTCCCTTTGTGAAATCTAATTTTTAATCAAAGAAGAAACTTCATGTAAATTTTAATTAATATATATATATTATCATATATATATCATATATTCATATATATATATATATATATATATCATCATATATATTATATCAACGTAGGACGCAACTCAAGTATACACGGTTGAAACACTACAGTCTCACTTCTCAACAACTACTGAATCGATCTTCGTAATTTATATAGTACGTCAAATTAAAGGGAATCACGTGTAGATTTACAGGATTTTCTTCAAATAATTTATGTTTATGCTCAGGGTTACGCTTTATAGTCCTTCGAAGGTTTTATGGCCAATGCAATTCTTATGGAAGACCAAAATTCAGTTAAAAATATTATGCAGCTTTTAAATTAGTTATAAGAAGTTTGTACTGTTATTACCATATAAGTTTGTGTTACGGTATGCCAAAAGTGAGGCTACCTTAATCTTTGTATAGCATGTTTAAATTCTGGAACCTTTAGCTAGTAGAACAATAGAAAAACTAACCAGGTACCTGGTACAAAGGTAGCTGGGTAGTTTTTCTATGCTAGTACATAATGAATAGAGGGAAAGGGAAAGAAAATTTAATACAAATAAAAATTTTATGTTAATAGTTTTTTAATGTATGTGTTTATTGATTTTAATTTTCGTAGATTTGAACAAATATAATTTGCAAAACGGAAACCAGGATCCCTTTAAAAGTATGGTGTAAAACGTTAAACATGCTAAATGATTCACAGACAATTTAAAATAGACAATTTAAAAGTGATAGTAATTTTAAAAATAATTAAGTTTTAGTAGTTAAAGATTTCATTTTAGAAATTAGATGCACTTTAGGATTGTGAGTCAGCAGAACTTGGATAATATCCTTCAATTCTGGTAAATGTTGTTAAGTACAGCTAATTATTTCAGAGAAGTTATGAATTATTCTAGACAGAAGCTATACTGTCATAGGCATCAGTTGTTATTATGGCGACAATATATGCATGTTATTGTTGTTTAGTCACTTTATACCCATTTGATTAATTTCATGTTATCTAAGTATTTCTTAGATAACATTAGTAAATTTCCATTAGAATAACTCTTTTATCACTTATTTGTATAAAAAAGGGAACAGTAGATTCAAATTTAATAGCATTATTATGTAGTACCAGGGGGACCGAGCTTAAGCTCGGTAAAATTATTACTTTCGTTTCTCACACAAAGCTCGTTCGCTCCGCTCACTCGCCAGGCGGAAGGTTTGCTGCACATTGGTATGATTTTCCTAAAACCACAGGTTAAAGATGTAACACATTGGTTTATTTTATCTACAGTTATCAGCTGATTTTTGTTCAGTTAAAAAATTTCCATAAGGATAACATGGGATCTTTGAAGGGCTCTAGCGCGAAAACCGGATTTTTCCCAGCTATGGGACCAGCTCCAATCGATTTCTGGTGGCCAAAACCCCCATATTCCAAAATTTGAAGGAAATCGTCGGAGCCGTTTTTGAGATAATTGTGCAAGCAAGCAAACAAGCAAACAAGCAAACATTGCTCGTATAAGAGTATAGGATAGGCCCGGATTATCCACTAGGTTTTCAGTAGGCCTTTCACAGGCTCAGTAAAAATCACGCCCCCGACGGCTATGTGAACCACGGGTAATAGCCTCTGACCAGTGGTTATATGATCGACTGTAAAGAGTGCCCCTTCAATAAGCGTAAATAGCACATGTGATCAACGGTAAAGAGCTCCCCTGAGCATCAGTAAACAGTAAACACACCCCTAATTGACATTAAACAGCGCCTTTGGCCTTGACAATTTATTTCTGTATTACAATTGTATAATATTTGATTATAGATTTAAAATTAATATGGTATTAAAATGGTACGTATTGAATTATGAAAAAGGATTATGTTGAGGGATTAAAGTGATGAAAATGATGATCATCACATTCATCAAATAGTCCTGTGGTTTTATAAAACAGCCTTAGTAATTAGAATTAAAATAGGCCCATAAATCGGCTTGTTGGTTTTTTTTGGGGGGGGGGGGGGGAGGGGGAGGGGCATAAGTGTGATTTTGGCCTAGGGCATCCAAAAGTGTTAGTATGATTTGGATAGTAAATATTAAAAACATAGTGTTACATCATCTGAATCAGAGCATAGGGGAAGGTCGGGTAGTTTCGGACACTTAAGCTTTTTTTAGATTTTCTAATTAGTGATAAAAGAAATGATAATTTACTATGCAAAATATCAGAGTTTGAACTGTTATTTATACACACATTTAATATAATAATTATAGTATGAATGAATATATCACTTTTCTACACTTTTTCTAAACCTTACTTTTAGGCCCATTTGATTTTTGGAGGGTAGTATCGGACAGGGTAAACTACAACTGCTTGTAGCTAAAATAAAATCACTTGCAGCCTCAAAACACACTTTTATCATTACAAATTGTTTCAACACTATAAAAAACTTAACTATAAGTATAAAAAATTGGTTTTCACTATCCGTTTTTTTAGCTGATAACCTTAAGTCTAAATGAAGGAAACTGAGTTTCAAAGTCACAAAATTAAGATCATTTTGGCTCAAAACATAGTTGGTGTTTCCATTTAAAGTCTTTCCTTCTTTGCTTCCTGCCCAACACAAATATCATACACTTATAATAGGGACGGATGTCCTCAAGCTGAGCACAGTTTTCGGGAGGCCAACCCTTGCAATGTGAACATTGTATCCAGTTTTATTGAAATGTCACATCACAAGTAATGCAATGTGTTTCAGACCTACTTCTCTCTTTAAACTGCAATTGCCTTTTTGTAATTTTTTTACATTTATGTCTTTTGCCTTTTTCAAAACTTTCTTATTTTCCTCATTTGAAGGCCTTGGTCCAGCATTTATATTTTTAAGTCTACCTTTGTGCTTTTTATGTTGTTCATTTTCTCTCTTATGATGTTCGAAAACCTAAAAATAAATAATGTGGGTTAATTATTGATTACTTTAAGATTTTACAATTATTTTAACAATTTACAACCTACCCATTCTGTCCGATACTACCCGACGCGAGCTTGTCCGATACTACCCGATTGTCATGGTCCGCCATTTTGACTACCACTTCCGTAATAACCAAACTAAAATAACCAATCACCTACAAAACAAAGTAAAGCCTCTTTACTATCAAATAGTGTTGTTGAATCATAAAAGTATTTACTCAGTTTAGCACACTGATGTCTCAAACATACGTACGTGCACATAAATTGTCACAAAAACAAAAATAAATGTCACGGAGCAGACGTTTATTGAGGCACGAAACGCATAATGGCGCTCACATAGTCTTTCTCCTTGGTGCTTCTGCTGATGTCCTAGTCAGTGCTGTCTCTAGCGGCAAAAGCTGGAAACAGCGTTTGTCCAATACTACCCCCTGTCCGATACTAGCCGACTTTCCCCTATGCGCTCTTAGTAAGCCTCACTTGGTTTAAAAAATTGTAGATTAAATTTTCCCACCTTGAAATGTTTTTAACGACATTAGATTCTGGCTCACATACTTTTCAAAACTATATCAGCCTTAATTTGGCTATTACTATTTAATAAATGTTGTTTTTAGAATATTGGTATGGTAAAAGTCGTCACAGTAAATTATTACATTTGTCATGTAAGTTTCAAGTACGATTCTGGAGTTCACGAAATACTTCCTAAAAATGTCAATAAATTTAGTGAAGATTCAAAACTGGATCCAGACACAAGCTATAAGATAGAAAAGCCATTAGTTACCTAATAATCCTGAATAAAAAATTAGACGGTCATCAGTAAAAAAAAAAAGGAAAGAGCGAAATCACTTTACACACTCATTCTTATAATGACTTTAAAGAAAAAAACTCTCTTATTGCAGTGTCTGCATTTCAAGAAATAACTAAGACTTAGTTATTACTTAGCAAATAGAGTGCTAAAGTTGGCAGAATACAAATACACCTAGTGTAACTTATTTTTTTTCTGTGCAGATACAAGTGTGCTTCAAACCATGTGCCGGTGGCGATGACCAATGGCTCGACATTGCCTTTGGTTGACACAACCAGCAAGGATGCCGAGGTGGGGGGATACAATCCCTTCGAACATCGGCGGGTCGCCCACCCCACCACGTGAGTATAGGAATTATGAATTATTTTAAGACGTTAAGAGGTAAGGGATAGTAGTTTAAGACAATAATGGGAAAGGGATGGCAGTTGTTCAGTTGCCAATGGTAAAACAATTACTGTGAGTTTCATCTAAACAAATTAAATGAAAACATCTTAAACTGTGGCCTTACATGCTAGTTACTAACATGCATTGGAAAGGGCAGGGGAAGGGACCATAATCCCCCTAAAAACTCGTCCCCCAAATAAAAGTCTGGAATGACACCCATGGTTTTAAGACCTGGGAGTTTGGGAAATTATTTTAGTACAAGACCGTTTGAGGTCTTGAGGATTGTTTATAAACCATCTAAAAGTCATAAACTTCTGTCTGTAAATTTTTAATTAATTTTGAGAGAGTAGGTTAATTATGTGGTGTGTTCAAGAATTATTTCAGTGTGACGAAGTCATAGCCACTCCCCCTTCTAATTGTGGTCAAAAAAATTAATGCTTGTTGTTTCTCTCTCTTTTTTAAAATTTGAGGAGGGAAACCCCCAAAATTATTCATATTTATCTATGTGCTTGAGTATAAAAATAACACCGATTTCTTTTTATTTTATACTTATTGCTGTTTGAAGGGTATTTAATGCAATATGTTTTGCAGAGACGCGGAAACCCTTATTCACTTGTTGAAGGGGAGTTTGGGGACAGGGATCTTAGCAATGCCAGCAGCCTTCAAGAGTGCCGGGCTCTTTTTCGGTCTGTTTGCTACCTTCTTCATTGGCATTGTTTGTACATACTGCATACACATTTTGGTGAGTGGTCTATAATTCATAAATTAATCCATAGTGAGAAAATTGTGAATTTATTTGTAACATTGAATTAAAAATCAATTACAGTAGAGTCCCACAAACCTGTACTAAGATGTTATCTGAACCTTGTCAGGGGTTTTGAAAATTTCAGGTTATCTGGAAAGGAGTAAAGAAAAGGAAATATATAAATAGTTTACATCATTCCTTAAAAAAAAAAAAAAAAAAAAAAAAAAACACAATTTATATAATGCATAATATACACAATACAAAACCTGAAATTTTAAACATCATCTATGTTAAAACCAACTTAAAGAAAAACCAAAGCACCAAATCATGGTTCGGCCGACGACATGGGGCTTAGCCCTTTGAAATCCAGTGCACTTAACTGCTCTGGCAGGCTACCTGAGTTCTCCACAATCCTGGGATGTGGAAGTCTGGTTTGCGGGATTCTAGCGTACCTACTGAGGTATTCCTAAAAAATTTACTTTTTTGTCTACTCAATGTTAACAAAGCATCATGAAAATTACATAAATGAATGTGAACTATATTTTCTATTCTATGTGTTCAATTTTCTACATTTTGAAAAGTAATACAAAAAAGAGACATTGGTCATCACTTTTTTATTGAAGTGTTGCACAAGTAGTCCGGGACAATTAGCCAAAATATGGCCTTGACCTAGACAAAATTGGCCGGGTAACGAGACCTAGTGGAATGAGTTTGGTATGTGTCCCAGATCATTTGGTAAAAATTCCCAACTTTTCCCACAACAGGAACATCCGCCATTTTCCAAAAAGGCGGAAAAAGTTGATTACAGTGTAAGTGTTTACTAAAATGGGATTTTCATAAAGCCCACACCACTTAGATTCACGCAAAAACGTTTATATTGTTCACAATTAAATGCCCTACAAGGAAATACCATACGGTATTTATTTTTATACATAATGTTTTAAGGTTCAATATGTGCACTTAAATTTAATATTTCGTCAAAGTTTTGGGAAGTTATTTTGGTTTTTTGGAATTTACGGCGTTAATATCACAGTTATGATATTTTTAGTCCTTACAAGAATTGTAGCCCTTAAAATTGTGCATCGACTGCATGTATAACATTCTTTGTTAAAATAATAATAACGCTGATACGGTGCCTTAAAGTCTGAAATATTCATGGCTTTCAAATGGGTAAAAATGGGTTTTTTGCATTTTTGGACCTCCATTTTCAAAATTCAACAATTTTAACTGAAACCATTTGAAAGAGTTTAAAAAAACAAACAATTTAGTATTTTGAAATTTTAACTTGGCTTGAACGGGTTACGAAGAAAAGCCAAAATAGGTTTCCCATGTTAATCTTATGGGAAATCGACTAAACCCTGTATCTCGCTTATTTATTGGCATAACTTGATAAAATTTGATAAGATTTGGACACATACCAAACTCATTCCACTAGATCTCGTTACCCGGCCAATTTTGTCTAGGTAATTCGCTAAACGTCCCGGACTAAAGCATTTTATAATGCGATGAAGTGCCATGTGTTACATATTTAAAGTTACACATGTTTTCATAACTGTCATAAGGTGTGTTTACACCAGAGTCTGACAACCAGTAGTTGTTGACATTAGCCACATGGATATACCACTTAAAGTCGACACTTTTGTTGCCAATCTCGAATGTAAGGCCACGGCCACACGAGCTTTTTTTTCAAGCACGAACGCAGCATGAAAAAATGCAAGAAATATGGGCAGCATTAAATGTAATGGGGTATGCCACATGAATGTATTTCACGCCGTAGCTTTTATAATTAGACTTGAATTATAAATTCAAGCAACGTGAAAATAAGCTAGTATTTACCACGTAAGAAAAAGGCTTGTGTGGCCCTGCACTAAGTGTACCTTTATTTTGTAAAATAACTATCCACCATTAATTTCGTGAAGCCCATGTCATTCAATCTATATATGAACTAGATGACCCGACAGACGTTGTCCTGTCGTTAATGTGAATGGGATAAATAACAATAAATATACAAAAAAAAAAAAACAAACTCGTTTATTGTAATGCTTTTTGGTGTACAAAATTATTAGTCTTGTTTTCTGGCACATAAATAAATAAGTTTGATGGGTTTCTGACACGGGAACAGGCGACATACAGATGGCCATGTGAAAAGCATGGATTTTCCAAATTGATGCCACAAACACTTAACGACTGCCCTTGCGATTTATTTATCGACATTGCAAATGCAAATCGTACTGGAAATTGCAACGGCTTAAAGTCAAATGGCATGTCGTTTGGAATCATAGGGATCCGTGGAATCAACACATCTTCACCTCTGTACTTCCCTTGTAATATTGTGGCTTCGATAACATTGTTCATTAAACTGTTTAGGCCTACTGTAAGCCCAGTGCCATTACAAAGGCATGGCTGGTTTATGTTCCTCAACATGATGATTACCGAACCCACTTTTAATTGAAGATTGTGCGGTGGTAATCCCGGCAATTCAAGTGGATTTAAAAACTCTGTTGGATGATTAACAATATCATCTTGGTTATTAACATAATCAACAGATTTGTACCTATGTCACCAATCCACTGGGTATCTTATTTTGAATATTAATATTAATTTCTTTGACAGCAACATTTTTTGCAGCTAAAATTACTCGTCCGCTTAACCAAACATGATTCTTGTAGTTTTCAACTATGTTTGGGAACACCATCTCGATAAGTTCGTTTGTTGATTTTTTAAAGTTACAAAAATTGGCAGGGAATGTAATGCATCCAGACAATGGGTCAACAGGTATTTTACCATTTCTAATTTCTAGCATTTGTTTGGAAAAGACTTCGCCAGATTGATCGTTCTGTAACTCTACTCGCATGTTATTATTTAATTTGAGTGTTTTGACGTGTTTCCATAAAATCGATGTGATTCGTACACTCGCTGAAGTTGATTGTTTCGCCGATGTAAAACAATATCTCGGTTGTCTAGATTTTCACCCACGACAACAATATAGCCACTTCATCAGTTTTCGGCGCGTTGAAACGTCTTGCATGTTGTCCTGCAGGGGTCTTATCAGCTCTAATGACAATTTTGTGGTCATCAGATGGCATGCGGTCTTAAACAATACTACCAACTTGTTGTGTTGATGTAAAAATGTTTGTAGTTGTTCCACAATTGGTCTTTTCACAGAATTGTTGTGTGCACAACGCTGATTGACTTGCCTAGCTGAATCATCAATAAAATAAATTTGTGGTCACTATCTTGAGTTGGCAATAAGGAGCCTCTCCGCTAATATATTTGACCCTGAATTTTGAAAGTTGGCATAAATTGGTCTCGAATAACTTTTGTTGCACTAAACAAAGTCATTTGAAAGCATTTGTATTGTTGTATATGAGTCAAAAAGTGTTTAGAATCTGGCCCGACTCCAGAAAACAATGAGTGTAGTGGCTCTGGTGGTGGTACCAATGGTGTCAATTTGATTTGACGCAACCCAATCCAGGTGATTCATTTTTAAACTTAAATGCCTTGCAATCTGGACAAACAACGTTCATTGATCCAATAGTTACGATCTGTAGTAAACTATAAGCAATTGCTACGTTATAATTGACGGCGGCTCGATGAGGATTAAATACATTTCTCGGTCCATCTTGATGTCGGCGATTCCTTTGAATATCATTTTGCACCTCACTTTGACTTATTAGTATATTTCTAGCACGTACAGCATGCCGAGTTCTGCGGCCTAAGTTAGCTTGTCTGATTGGTGGCATTATAACAAACAAATACAGTAGTTTTCTTTTGTGATTGTGGTTAAAAATGACTTTACACAACAAACACAAAAATGTAAACAAATAAACACATGTTGTTAACTCATTCAAAGCTTAGTATTTCTTACATATAATCAAACCAAATGGTATTGGAAATTTTCAAATATCAGGTGCTGCCATCTAGCGGATAGATTGTTAATGGTTTGGGATAAGACTACAGGAGAACGTTGTCCCACAAATCCTTATATTAATTATTTATTTGTTCACGAATTTTAAAAATAAACCCTTTTTCTCATTTGGGGAAAACCTTTCACCATATACTAAGTATGTTATGTTTAATTAAATGTATTTGATTGATATTTAATCATAATAGTTTCTTTGTAATTGGAAATTATCTCTTTTGTATCTCACAGTTTAATAAAAGCATTTTCCAACAATGTTAATTTAAAGGCATTTTTTTTTATTTTTTAAGTCAAATTACTAAATAATGGTAGGGTGGATTAAAATTTTTCTTTCACACAAACCTTCCCCTGGCATTAAGGAACACAACAAAAAAAGAATCGTTCAATTTGGTGCACTCGTTCTCGAGTTATGGAGTCCCATCAAAAAAAGGGATTGTGATTTATTTATATATATAGAAGATAGGCAAGCATGTTTGTTTTCCTCCTTTTTCTTAGCTTGTGTGGAACATAGGAGAAATCCATGCATATACCATTAGAATGCATATAACATTGCATATCCTGTAGATGAGCAGAATCCATCGGCCCCCAGGGCTCTACCCTACCACCATGCTACCCTACAGGCTTTCAAAGTTTCAATGTTAATCTTATGGGGAAAGATAATTGATAGAATTATTAGACAGCTGTTATAATAACAAATGCTAGCAAATCAGAAAAAAAAGAAACAGATGTTTCACTTATAAAACACTAGCTGTTGCCCGTCACGGCTTCGCCCGTAATGAATTTGTTTTTTAATTTCTTTTTAAGACCTACGAAATCTTCTTCCTTAAAATATTAATATTAATACATTAAAATAGTGTGAGCGGGGCACCTATGAGCAAAGAGGAACGATCATGTCAAATATTAACCCATTAGGCCATAGAGTATTTTAAATCGAGTGGGGTGGAGCCCTAAAGGACTTCAAAAAGTATTTTTACAAAGCAGTTTCTTAGTACCTTTGAGTAAAGGGGAGTGTCCACGTCAAATTTTAACCCCGTAGGATCTATGGTAATTTAAAGGTACTGTGGGGTGGAGCCCTAAAGGGAATTAGCAAAATCGTTTCCTAGTGAATGCCCCTGAGTAAAAAGGAACGTCCATGTCAATTTCCAACCCCGTAGGTCATAGAGTAATTTTTAAGTCCAGTGGGGCAGAGCCCTAAATGAATTTAAAAACTATATTGCCAAAACAATTTCTTAGAGACTACCTATGAGCAAAGAGGAACATCCATAGGTTCAACAGAACAACATAACATAAGAACAACCCCATAGGCTCTATGGTAACCTAAAGGTTCTGTGGGGCGGAGCCCTAAAGGAAATTCGCAAACTCGTTTATTAATTAATGCCCATGGCCAAAGAGGAACATCAATGTCAAATTCAACCCAGTAGGCCATAGAGTAATTTTTAAGTCCAGTGGGGCAGAGCCCTAAATGAATTTAAAAACTATATTGCCAAAACAATTTCTTAGAGACTACCTATGAGCAAAGAGGAACATCCATAGGTTCAACAGAACAACATAACATAAGAACAACCCCATAGGCTCTATGGTAACCTAAAGGTTCTGTGGGGCGGAGCCCTAAAGGAAATTCGCAAACTCGTTTATTAATTAATGCCCATGGCCAAAGAGGAACATCAATGTCAAATTCAACCCAGTAGGCCATAGAGTAATTTTTAAGACAGTGGGGTGGAGCCCTAAAGGACTTCAAAAACTTTATTTCCAAAACCGTATTTGTTCAATTCAAATACAGTAATACATGAAGCAAATCACACCCCATTAGTTTAATAATTTACTTTCATTATCATATATTTTCAATATTTGTATTTTAACTCACATGTCATGGTTTATAACATTCTTCACTCTTGTTTTGAATATAACTCCATCTCATCTCTTTTTTCAAGGTCTTAATTTCTTTTTAATAGTTTACCTCAGGTCCTTCGAGTATTTTTATTGGTTCCCCTCCAGTATCAAGTGTCTTAGTGAATAGCTATGAGCAAAGATGACCGTCTATGCAAAAAATTAACCCTGTCGGCTCTATAGTAATTTTGAGGTTATTTGGGGCATAGCCCTGAGATTACTCCAAATTTCAACCCCGCATTCCCTATAGTTTATAGATTCGGTGTTTCTTTCAATTCGTATTGTAATTGGCCATAATTGTAACATTATATTGAAATTTCGAAGACATGTGGGGTGGAGCCCTGAAGGGATTTTTATGAAAGAGTTTCTTAGTGAGCACCTATGAGCAAAGAGGAACGTCCATGCCAAAATTCAACCCTGTAGGCAACAAAAGTAATTTTGAAGTGTGGGGCGAAGCCCCCCCAACTTCAATTTCAAATTTCAACCCATCATCATCTGGCTTTTCATATTCGTTGTTCCCTAGATTCATATTTAAAATTGGCCATAAGAATAACATTAGACCAAAATTGAAATCGTGTGGCAGGGCCCTGATAGAATTTCACAAAACAGTTTAATAGCGAGTACGTAGACTACATATGAGCAAGGAGGAACGTCCACGTCAAATTTCATCATCATAGATCCTATAGTTCTTAAGATTCGTTGTTCCCTAGATTTGAACAAAAAATTAGCTATGAACAACATTAGATAGAAATTTTGAGGTCTTATGTGGTTTAGCCCTGATGGAATTTTGCAAAACCGTTTCTTAATGAGCATCTATGAGCAAAGAAGAACGCCCATGCCAAATTTTAACATTGTAGGTCCTATAGTATTTCAGATTCGTTGTTGCCTTGATTTGTATAAAATATTGGACACAAGAATAATATTAAATGGAAATTTTGAAGTCTTGTGGTGTAGAGACCTGAAGGAATTTTTCAAAATCGTTTCTTCGTGAGCATTTTTTAACACAGCAGAGGAACGTCCATGGCAAATTTCAACTCCCATACCCTATGGTTATAAAAATTCGATGATACTGAGTTACTAAGTAGTGGTATTTGACACAGGACAACCTAACCTAACTTAAACTCTAGCTAATCTATATACTTATTTAATACGCTAAGGTTTTTTTTTGTCAACAGATTTTCAAGTTTTTTGTGTCGTTGGATAGGGCTTGGTCTGTAGTTGTTTACGCCAAAAACTGACAAGAATCGGACAGAAAATAAAGGCGCTGTCCATGATTGAAATCTCAAAATTTCCCATTTAAATAACATTGGGATTGAATAAAGCATTTTAAACATCTGTTAATAATCAGCTGTAAATACGTGTAGTTTTTGTGATTAATAATATTTACAATATTGAATTGGCGGGATGTCATTGATTTAGAGCTAAAAGTAACATTAATATTGTATTTAATTAAATTGCTCGATTTCGAGCATCACATATGCTAGTAAACATTTAACACCAGTTATATTGTTTACAAAGATTAAACTATTGTCATATGGTTACGTCATCCTTTAAATGTATTATTTCACTAACAGCTGATACCTTTGAATCTTCAACAGCTAATTACATAAAATCTTTGAAGTCGTGTGGGGCGGAGCCCTGAAGGAATTTCGCAAAACCATTTCTTAGTGAGCATCTATAGGCAAAGAGGAACTTCCATTCCAAATTTCAACCCTGTAGGTCCTATAGTTTTGGACATTCGTTGTTTCCTAGATTCGTATTTTAGGTGCTCCATAAAGCCGCGTCCGCACTGGCCGAACATGTTCGCCGAACAAAGTTCTTCCGAACATTTGTTTGTTCGTTGCTAACCTTTTAGAATGTAAATCATATGGCCGGTTAATTGTTCGTTAGGAATGTTTGTTCATTTTTGTGTTCGCCGAACAAGTTCGCCACGAATGTTTGCCCAGTGCGGACGCGGCTTAAGAATAACATTGTAACGAAATTTTGAAGTCGTGAGGGGTGGAGCCCTGCAGGAATTTCGTAAAACCGTTTCTTAGTGAGCATCAATGGGTAAAAAGGAACGTCTATACCAAATTTCAATAATGCATGCTCTCTACTTTTGGAGATTCGTTGTTGCTTTGGTTTGTATTAAAAATCCCCCATAAGAATAACATTGTAACGAAATTTCCAAGAGGTGCGTGGCGGAGCCCTGACGGAATTTTGCAAAACCGTTTCTTAGTGAGCGTTTTTGAGCAAAGATGAACGACCATGCCAAGTTTTAACCCTCTAGGCCTTATAGTTTTGGAGATACTCTGATACGTGAGTGAGTGGTATTTGACAAATATATAGTAGATTTTAAATCTAATTGGCTTCACCCACTGGTCAAATTTCGACCAGTGGGCGATTCCTAGTAAATATTATTAACCAATTGGGTCAAAATGCATTAAAGGCTCTAAAAAATACAGCTTTATAAGAATGGATGACTCTTGTTTGGTAAATTTTAAAACAGTTATCAAAAAAATAAAATCTTAAATTAGATGTCTATATTGATATTTTTTTAATGTATCTGATAAGCAGTAAATACAGATTCATCCAATTTCCTTAAAATCATCTAAAAGCAACCAAATTAACAATCACCAATTAAGTTCTTGTTTTCATGGCAACAATTTTTACTTTGGGTGTGATTTCATCGTCTTAACAGTTAATATTTTGTGATTCTTTAAAATAAAGTTTTCCCGTAAAGTTGAACTTCCCCAATGATAAAGGTTTACACAGAAAAGTGGTAGAAGATGGAAACTAACAAGTACTAGAGGTCCTAGCGGTATGAGTCCCAGGCTAAAAAATAAACACCAACTAAGCCATTTCTTCTTCTACATTGTAGAAAAGACTTTTGACTTGGAGAAAATCTTCATTCTTGGAGTTTTCTTATTTGATGAGTTATCCATCGTCCACGAAGAAGTTCCTTGTGTATGACTACTCTAATATGAAATGCAGTATGTAAATTTGTTCTTGACACTTATAACAGAAAATCCTGATTATTTTGTTCTGTACAGGTGAAATGTGCCCACAAGCTATGCCGGAGAATGAAAGTTCCTTCCCTGGGTTTCGCAGACGTCGCTGAGGTCGCTTTCCTCGCGGGTCCCCCCAGTATACAGAGGTTCGCAACGTTCTCAAGGTGAGCACTATCAATATTCAACTTCACTAACATCTTAAATTTCAAAATGCTGCCATTATGGATAAATTTATAAACGTTAGTTGCTTTATACAATAATATTAATTAAGTGATAGATCACGTCTGGGACATAGGTGGTGCCCCCAGAGGGTGCCACAGGTACCTCGGAATCACCACTGCATTGAGATTTGGTCTGTGTAAAGTGTGATCTTTACCTGGTACAAACGGGGAAACAGCAGATTATATTAGACACTCTATTCCAAAACTAATTCATACTCCCTAAATATTTATAATTTAACTTTTATTTGGTAATTAACAAACATAATTTATTAAAATAAACCTTCAATTCAAAAAAACATTGGCCTCATACACGTAAAATGAGCCATCAACTCACAGCTTGAACAGCTACAAGCTGGGTGTGGAGGGCGGACCAGTGGCCAGACTATCAGTTACGGTACTGTAAAATTATTAGGACTCATATCATATGTCTCTAGCCATATGTCAAAGGGAGTATGAATAAAAAATGAAAGTAGAAGTGAATCTATACTTATTTAATACGCTAAGGGTTTTTTTGTCTTGAGAACTCCTCCTACAATTTTCAACCGATTTTTAAGTTTTTGGTGTCGTTGGATAGGGCTTGGCCTGTAGTTGTTTCCACCAAAAATTGATAAGAATCTGACTGAAAATAAAGGCGCTATCCACCATTGAAATCTCAAAATTTCCCATTTAAATAGCATTGGAATTAAAAAAAGCATTTCAAAAATCTGATAATAATCAGCTGTAAATACGTGATGTTTTGGTGATTAAAGAGATTCACAATATTGGATTGGTCGGATGTAATTGATTTAGAGCTAAAAGTACATCTATATTGTATTAAAATTAATTGCTCGATTTCGAGCAACACGTATACTAGTAAATCATAAATAGAGGTTTATTAGTTCATTGAATTTTTTAATAGGTATGAGGAATGTTTTGTTTTTTTTCATTAGTTAATGCTTGACATCAACTGCTTAACAAGTTCGCGGCTGCATGATTTTTCGTGTACCTCACCACCATCCTAGTTATCAAAACTGCCATGTCTAATGTAGCAAAAGCATTGCCCAGGGGAAATTTACGTGGTCACAAAATATATTGCACTATTGAGCAGTGCTGTGCAAGGTTTCGAAATTCTTTCTCAGATCCTACTTCAAAATAAATCATATAGTAACACACTTTAGCATGGGAGTGATCGCACCCACCAGGATGGCGTTAGGGTTCCGTTAGGATGGCGTTAGGGGTGGGAGCGATCACTCCCATGCCGCTGCAATCGTGTTAAGGATGTTAAAAAATTTTTGCATTGAAAACTTCCTTGAAGGAATTGAAATAAAAATTTACAGATTGTATTTTTTGCAGGTTTCTAGTGAACACATTCCTGGTTGTGGATCTACTTGGATGTTGCTGCGTATACATAGTTTTTGTCGCAAAAAATGCCAAACAGGTAATGCATGAAGTATTTCTTTCTTTGTCACCATGTTTAATGTAATGAAATATTTTGGAAAGGATTTAATTCATGATATCTAAACATCTGCAGAACTATTGTCAAATAATTTCCCAGATTCATTTAATCGGGATAAAATTATCTTATTTCTTCATAAAAGGGGGTGAAAAGCTCCTATCAGAACTTCGTGCAGCACTCCCACTTAGTGTATTCATTTTAAATCCTATAAAAGTTAGAGAAGTTTTAAATAAAAGATAAAGATTTGTTCTTTTTATTCACTTTTGGATATTTTATATATTTTGAATCTATATTAAACTATAGTGGTTCAAAGTTGAACAATTATCAGAGTAAATGTTATACACCGAATGCTAGATATTGTTTCTTGCTATTTGAATAGTTTTGTAACATTTCAAACCGTATTCAGGTAGTTCCAGCAGCAGCCACTTGACTGCGCAGGCAAAATAACACCCTATACCTCTAACTCCCTCTTAAATAGCAATTTAACAGCTAGAACAGATTTAATCTGGTTTTTGAAAACCAGATAATTTCAAATTCCTTAATTTATAGGAATTGGCTTATATTTATTTAACTTATACCTGTCCATTATTGTTGCATGTAGTCCACTAAAAATTCCCAAATTTCTCATTCCGTTAAGAATTCAACCAATTAAAATCACAAAACTTGATTACATCTGTTTAATTTCTCATGTCTCTTTATGCATTTGTTATGTTTTTTCATAAAGAAATGTCGTATAAAAAGCCCTTGCAACGATTATTAGAAGAAGTAATACGATCATCAAGACTAAACTCCAAGGGTGAATTAAAATAACAACTGACTATGAAGTCCCATGGTAGGAAATAAAATTCTGTCTTTCGACCGCACATTAAATACAGGGTATAGTTATTGATTCTGTGTCTTAATCTTTAACAATATTTTTTTTACTTTCTCAATGTAGGTTGATGATAATCAGAGTAAACAGTCACTGTTGATTGCCTTGTTGTAGTAAAATTGAAAAAATGTCCTAAATTGTGAGTAATGCCTGAGTATACGGTTTTTAATTGGATGAACAGATCGAAAGGGAGTGAAATGCTCATACATGACTGTTGTTCGCTCAGTGTAGTGATAAATCCCGATTTCATTGACCAACGATTACGTTCGCAAGAAGCCTCAGATCGATGTGTTATTGTTTATTTTTTAATTTTTAATAAAATAAATAAGATTATCTGCCTTATGTTGCCGTTCATCCCCATACGCGTGGAACAAGCATACTCCTAGTTATATTGGGAGACATATTTTTATATCCTGCATGTACATATCCTTTTATATCCTGTTTTGATTCATTTACAATTTTATTGATTTCTTTTTATATTTACGTTCACTATGAAGTCAGCATGGGTATAATCTAAATTATATACTCCCGCATGTGTAACTGACTGACTCACTCATCGGGGTATCAGAAATTCGTGAAGTGTCGGTAAGGCAGATTAAGGGGTAAAGCAGTACAGCCGTGGTACAGTAGATCACATACTGTAGTTAAATTTGTTCAATAATATAAGTACGAGAACTAAACCTGTACCACGGCTGTACTGCATTACCCCTTAGTCTAAGTTGTGTAATCATTTAACCATCATCCCAATGGTTATAGATTTAACACATACACTGCGGGTGGGTCACCGGTGACGCACGGCGCGCCGTAGCGAGAGGCGCGTGCGTCACCGGGGACGCAGCGCGCCATGTTTCATTTACGGAGCCAGCGTAGTTCAGCCACTCGTCGAGGACGGTCGAGACGTGCTAGCATTGCGTCTCGGATGCCAGTCTGCCGTGTAGTGTGTTTCGTTCATTCGCCCGGGGTGCTACGTGCGTCTCCCGTGACGCACAACTTTTTTGTTGTGAATCGTGTTTACTGCTGTATATATTAGCGTTTATATGAATTATTTTAGTGTTTAGCTATTGTTTTTTATTACAATGGATCATGCAAAAGCCGGTAAATCGAACTTGAACGCTCTGGAAAACGTGCCTTACGGCGGCCTTGCGGGCGGTGAACCTTGGACTAGCGTCGCGCAATGCTGCTGCGTCACCGGTGACCCATGACTTTCGGAGGTCCAGGAACCAGGATGTTGTCGTCCAAATATGGTTTCTAAGCCATTTTATGGTCTTTCAATTACTAAAGGAAAGATTCCATGCAATAACTATTTTTAGCTTCTTAGGTAGTTATCGACATTTTTGGCAGCAGCGAATGTGTTAAGAGAGGGACCATGGTCAATGAAATGTGCGCTTATTAACAAGACTTGTAACAAGATCTTTCACTTCTTATTATATTAGGGTGCGAAATTCAGCTTGCACTTTAAAATGGAATTGAGTGAAGGATCTGCCTATGGCCAATTTTCTTCCATTTGGCTAGCAATGTTGTGACATTTTTAATATTGACCTTTACTTCAAATTCTACACGTTCCAATTAATCCTCACATTAATTATTTCAAATTTTACCCCCTCAAATAATATAGGTTGATATATTTATAGGAATAAAATTAATTTGTATCGTTTCTTGTTTAGCTCTCCCAAGGCAAACTTATCGAAAGCACATTAAATTACTGAAATTTAGGTTATTTTGAAAACAAAAAACTCGACATATTGCTGTATCTTTCCTCCCTTAATCGCCAAGATATACTTGTGTAATGTCATGTAGGAGTTATATAGTTTTTTTTTCTTTTTTAGATTTATCAACCACGTAGTCCTTCACCAAATGTAAAATTATTTTATTTCTTCTGCTCTAGCGGCAAAAACGGTTGGGCCTTTAAAATATTTGAGACGATCTTTTACTACAACTTTGTTTCAAATATGCCAAACTCGATACACAGAGCTTGAAGTAAGGAATTTTTTCCGGAATTTCCAATTTTTTTTATTGTTTTTGTTTATTATTGTTTTTTTTGAAACATTCTGTTTAATTCTATTGTATTTAGCTGAATTTTGCATGTTGCTTCCCCATAAGCTTTAAGTTTTGTATTAATTTAGCTTGACAGTAATATTTAAAGGACATTTTTTAGATCTTTCGAAATTGCGCATGCACATATCTTGGACATCACCAATATAAATAAAAGTCTCAAACATAAAAAAAATTGTGATGAATGCCAAAATTATGTCTTTATTTGCCTACTAGGCGGAACTGATTGTTTTATAATTGTTTGTTACTTACTGACCCAAAACTTTGGTCTCCGACTATTTGAGGTACATCTGCAATGTTTAATTAATACTTGCAATACTTTATTCAGTAACTACAGTAATATTGTATTAAGAAGCTTGACGTTTTGTATTAACTTTGCTTAAAAACGAAATCTACTAGATTTAAAAGTTTAAAACATTGAACAGAGCTTGAAGTACGAACTTATTCCTAAGTAGCTGAATTTTTTATTGTTTTTATAGTTCTACTGCAAAACATTCCATTAACTTAGCTGTAAGTAGCTGAATTTTTGCATTTTGCTTCACCATAAGCTTGAAGTTTTGTATTAACTTATAGCTTGACAGTGATATTAAAAGAAATTCACTATTTTTAAATGTTTAACACTCATAAAAATTTGAACTTAAAAATTATAATTGATGTCATCTAATATTATGTGTTTTTTTATCTTACCTGTTGAATATAAACGGATTTCTCTGTTACCTATACTGTTAAAGTATAGGTTGTTTGTGAATTGGTGACATAAATCTAACTTTTAAACGTTTCACTTTTTGTTGTATCTCAAATCGTTACTTTAAGACCGATTTATAACTTTTATTGCTACTAAATTTCATACAACTTGTTTGTAGAACTAACTACAGTTATATTTTATTTGAAGTTCGAATTTTGCATTCACTGAACTTGTAAAATATCCCTGTAACCCTAACTTCGACATAATTTAAGGGAAGTGACAAGAATAGTTATTTAATAAATAATTATTTCATAACATCCATTTTATTTTATAACGAATAGTATTTTTGTGAATAACAGGGGTCTTTGGCAGGTTCCAAACAGTTTGTTCATGTTTTTCTATTTTTGTTTCAGTGAAATTATTTATTTCTTCATTGATCTTCAAAATATTTTATTTAGCTTATTCATTCTACTTTGTCATCTATTTTATTATGTTTCTTTATTTTATACTTCTTGCGCTAGAAGGGTGAGGCTAGGCATGGCTTCAAATCCCCCGACAATTCGTTTACTACAGTATAGTTGCTTATAAAATCCTTAACAATTTAGGCCTAATTAAAAATATTATGGAAAGATCTTTAACGTTTGGTAAACTACAAACGAATTCGGCGAACACAACGAGGGGGTATGGAAACGAAGGCCTCAGCTAGGCTGTTCAGTGTTTGAGATTTTTACATACAGCAATTTACGAATAGGGGCAACTAATTAGGGTGTAAGGGGTGGAGCCTCCATTCAGCACGATACCTAAAATATTTGCATGGTTGATTCTGATTTCACCTCTCTCTCAATGTTACGAATTAAGGGGAACTTAGGAAGTAATTTTAAAAACTAGCCATAGGCGATTTTCAAAGCTTTTTATTATTGTTGATTATGGGTAGTGTGTATTAGCCGGTTTTCTTACTGTCATGGTGGACCAGTTTTTCGGTGGAACTAACCTGCTTCAAATCGGCTCTTAAGTAATTTACGAATGCAGGACAACCCCTAAGGGGGCATGGGGGCGGAGCCCCCATCGAGCCGTAGGCGAGTGTATCAATATACATCTCAGTTTACGATGCTATGCTATCAAAGGATTGACATTCAAGAAAACTGAACCAAAATTTATCATACCGATGCAACTAAGGTCGTCAATAATCAATGTAAATAAATAAATTTAAATGAGTTTAGAATGTTTCAACACTGAACAACGTTAAACTAACCTCATCGGCTTTCCCAGGTGATAGACGTCAACCTAGAAACGGATATTGATCTGAGGCTCTATATGGTGGCTCTGCTGCCGTTTCTGATCGGCATGAACCTTATCCGCAACCTCAAGTACCTCGCTCCGTTCTCAATGGTGGCCAACGTGCTCATAGGCACCGGCATGGGCATCACTTTCTACTACATCTTCCAGGACCTTCCGCCCGTCTCCTCCCAGCCTAAGTTCTCCTCCTTGGCCCAGCTGCCCATCTTCTTCGGAACGGCCATTTTTGCCCTTGAAGGAATTGGGGTGGTGAGTGTTATCACTTGGTGGAGTTTTTTATTTATTTATTTTTTATTATTTATTTATTTATTTATTTTTTGTAATAAGAAATTACATTATTTTAGTAAAGTTCTGCAAGAAATTTTGTATGTGTACGAGAAATGTTTGGGGTTTCATAAGCCACTCATATCTGTGAAAAAAGATATTTATGATAGTTTATATGTATATATAGTAGCGATAAATTTTCCAGAAATTGTAGCAGGAAGGGTTAGTCTGTGGATGCTAATATGCTATTATTAATGCCACCCTGGTTTTACGTCTTTTGTTTCAGTGCTCCATCACACCTAATAATTTTAGATACCTTATCTACAATGGAGCCTTTCCATATGGATGGATATTTACCATTTGACTTGAGAAACAACTTCATGCTAAAAGCTCTATCCAATGAAACCAAATTCATTAAAATCAGTTATAAACTGTAATAACCGTTTTTTGTACACAAAACCATGTCCTGTATTAAATTTAGATGTTTCTTGGAAAATTGAGTCACAATTATTCTTTGTCTACAAATTATCACCATCATATAATATTGTTAACGATCTTTTCTCCAAAGAAAATTTATCTGTAAAATTTTCTGAGACAGGATAAATTGAAAATACAGACTATATAGTACACTATCGATGCTAATCATTAAGTAACCAACAGACTAAAACAAGAATATATTGGTTGTTCTTATAGTATATAGTGCAATAACACAACCTCAAAATAAAATTATATAATCAAGTTGTAAATAGCAGGTGATGTAAAACTGTGCAATAAAATCTTATTATACACCTTTAAAATTTAATAACTTTTGAGACGTAAATAATTATGTATGAGTCATCCAGAGAAACCTAAATTCTTCCAAAAACGGACAAGAATAGGAGGCAATGGATTCATTTGAGCGTTGTAGTCTCTGTGTTTCAGGTGATGCCTCTAGAGAACAACATGAAGACTCCCACCCACTTCATCGGCTGCCCTGGAGTGCTCAACTTTGGAATGTTCTTTGTGGTCTTGCTCTACTCCAGTGTTGGGTTCTTCGGTTTCTTAAAGTACGGAAATGCCACTGAACCCAGCATAACTCTCAACCTGCCGGATAATCTGTGAGTAGACTTGTTAAAAAATATTTTTTCTTTTGAAATATTTTATTTTGTAAATCTATGGTATATTAGTGAGCCAATCACAACATTACCTGAGTTTTATTTTTAACCCTCCTCTAGCTTTAAAGCTAGAGGATAGCTTTAAATTCAAATTTTATTTAAACTAAAAAGAATTGTAGCTTTTAAAAGCCATAATTCTTTTTAGTTACTTTAAATTAAATTTAAATCCTAGGTTAAGCCCTTAAATAAGATAATTGTATTTTTAAGATGAACCAGGGCTATCATTTTAAACTAAACTATCAATATTAATAATAATTTTATTAGTGTATGGTTCCATATCTAAAATAATTTGTTTCTGTTGCAGTTTGGCACAGTCAGTGAAAGTAATGATTGCCATAGCAATATTTCTGACATATTCTCTGCAGTTCTACGTCCCGATGGAAATCATCTGGAAAGCAGTAAAGCACAGGTTCACCAAACACCCTGCGTTGGTAGAATACAGCATCAGGATTGCTCTTGTCATCATGACAGGTAATTATGTGATCGATTTTATATTTTGTCTTTAAACATTTTTATGTGTAAAGTAAACAATGTTTTTATCCACAAATTTAACTCTCACATTAGTTGGGAACCATAAACATAAATAAGTTAATTTTAATATTTTAATTTGATGATCTGAGCTTATTGACTAATAATATCGTTTATGGTGTAAACAAACTTCCAATTAATTCATTCAAAAGAATTTAAATTACTTTGAGAGAACCGAAAACACAGTAACTCACAGGTATAGTTTTTTTTTAAGTTAACTTATTCACGGCTGTGAATGTTCAGTAACATCATAATGCATTGTTGTGTTAACGTTGCTGTGGCAACTTAAGCTCCTCAGGAACAGTCAATATCTATTTCCCACTTGTGGGGTCGTACTTTTCACAATTTTTATAATATTAAACTTAGTATTTGGGTATCATTTTTTTAAACCCAGCATGGTGCAACCTTAGGGGGTATACATCATGGAGCTCTTGTAATCAATCACCAAAAGTGTTAAACTGTTAAAAAATTTTAGATTTGTGGGAAGATACATTATCAGTAACCATAGAAATGAAAATTAACTGAAATTAAAATATAACTCCATGAGAACACCACCCATTCTGCAGCAGTAAACAAAAGTTTAAAAAATTTAATGAAATACATTAAAAATCCTTTTCAAATTGTTTCTATGAAAATCAAAAAGAGTCCAACTTCAATGACAAAAATATCTTCACCAATTTCCAAAGACCTTCTTCCCTCACCTTCTTTGAAAGTTCCTTCTCCAGTCAGATAACCAATTGCTAATTAAAAAATAAGTTTTAATATTGTTAAAAATGTGAGAGAAAGCATGTCCCCCTACAATAGTACGTGGACATTCCAGAACATACACCGCAGCAAATATGTGCTAAGGTACCCTACTAATTTGTTTGGACTATTAAAATTTAACCCATGAACCTAACAGTGAATATAACCAAGATGTGATTTGCCCGTTGCAGTGGCGATCGCGGTGATGGTGCCCAACCTGGGCCCCTTCATCTCCCTGGTCGGAGCAGTCTGTCTCTCCTTCCTTGGACTCATGTTCCCGTCCATCGTGGAGATCATCGTGTGTTGGGGCTCGGAGGACGGTCTCGGAACCGCCAACTGGATCCTATGGAAAAACTTGGCCGTTATCATGTTTGGAGTCGTTGGATTCTTCACCGGATCCTACACCAGCATCCTCGAGATCATAGAAGAACACTACAAGTCCTCCTAGGGCTGCTGTATATAGTATACTATAGTACTGTCCTTTGGGCCTGCTACAACAGTAATTTTGTAAACTTCTTGTTGTTGCCGATATGTGGGACATTCAGGATTTTAAATTGGTTTGTGTTTTATGTTTCAGAAAACTTTCTTTTTCTGATAAAGTAAAATTTTCTTTATCGTAGGAACCATAGTTGTTCAGGAACACTGTGAGTTATTTACCAAACAGCTTTATCTAAAGATTGGAGTGTAATTAATGTGTGGATCCAAGTAATTTTAAAACTTTTTGAAGGCCTTGATGGAGGTGGTGGATTAGAATTTAATCGACTCCCGATTATTTAAGAATACACTAAAGAAAAGATTAAGTGATAATGTTCCTGAAATCACAGCTTTATTACTCTGTGTCACGTTCCAGAAACAGCGGAGATAGCTAAATGTTAAACAGTCACAGCTTTATTACTCTGTGTCATGTTCCAGAAACAGCGGAGATAGCTAAATGTTAAACAGTATTATCGTTAGTATTAGATTGAGTATAACCATAATTTTCTGTATGGGTATTTTACTGTTGTAGTGTGGTACCAACGGAGCGGGGTTAAACTTTTGTGATATTGACTTAGTTAAGAGATATCACTCTTAGAGAGTGTGTTACAAATATTTTATATGTTGACCAACGTAAAGTTGTAGTTCCACCAAGCTTGTAGGGTACAAAACTCTTGTAATGTAGACAGCAAGACACTATTTAGATTAGAACTGTAGACTAAGTTAGGATATTTATGAAGCCATTTTTTGTTTCTTTTTTATTTTGGTGCTTCAATAAGTAATTTAAAGTTCCCTTATTTTATTTATGTAGTGTTACAATAAGAATACCTATGCAATAAATTTATTTAATTAAAAATACGTGTATTCTCTTTTTATCTATGATTGTTAGTTGTTAAACTATTTTGCAGGAATTAGTTTTAGAGGGTGTGATTTTTGTTTTGGTTACATCTGGTTTGTGAACATTTTTGAAAGACTGATTGCCAAAGTGAATGGTTCCTTTAATGTAACAAGGTAGTTGTGAAATTGTTGTTTGTATTTTATATAAAATATAATTTAAACCGATTTCATCCTAACTTCAATATTTTAAACTATGTTTTGGCATAAAAATGTGAATAAAACTTATTTCATAAACATTAAAAACTTTTAGAAATGGTTGTTTAATTACTTTTGCTCTAAAGCAACAATTGATTTACAGGTCATACAAGATGCATTGTTTTCTTGCAAGAATTTAACATTCAGATGTACTAGTTGTACTATGAGAAATGTTCTATCTCTGTTCTTATTTAAATTTTTTACAGTTTTCATTGATCCAAAGCTGTAGCATATGACAGTCATTGAAGGGAACACAAGCTCATTACAGAAATGCTCAGAATTGTAGTTAGCAACTTTTAGCCATAGTGGAAGAGGCCAAACCATGTTAATTTAAACCTTTTTTCCCTGCATAAAGATCTCTTTCAAAGAACAAAATTTTAATAGAAGTGCTAGTGAGTGCCTTAAGAAGAATATATTGTCAATTCAATAACAAATAAAAATAAATACATAAATACACTATCATATAGAATATAGGGCTTACTGTTTATAAAATTTAAAAAATACAAATAGCATGAATTTTTGCTGTGTTACCATATAATATTTAGACAGTCACACCATGTTTCGGTATATTTTTAAGCTTATGATATTGGTTCTAAACTGATATTTTAAAATGTAGTTTAACACCTTAAAAGAGAAAATTTGTGTCAAACATGGAAAACCGAATGAAACCTACCATTACTATAGTTATTGTATATATTAATAGCCAAATGAACAAATTGAATATTTTTGTAAAACAAAGTAAATTATAGATAAATTTATTTATATTTTCTTAAAATCTGCCTGAGCCTGAACTATGACAAGAATTTTCTTTTCTTTTACTCAATCTATCAAATGTGCCATTTAATATTTAACATTATTAATATAATAAAATCTTTTAAATCACATTTTAAGTTTTAATTTTAAACATGATTTAAGTTTTACATCAAAAACAAATATTCAGAAATTGTTCCGACCCTCTTGAGATACTTGTAATAAACCCTTTGATAATTACCATTCCCCACCAAATAATGTTTCAAGACTGAAAACCTTCAAGTAATTTAGTTCTTGTCAATTGACTTTCCAAACTTGTAGATTTCTATGATATTTATTGAAAAAAGTTGAATAAATTAAAGTGTAATCTAATAGTTATATACAACATTAAATTACTAAATTTTATAGTATGATACACATCTTTTTTTATTACAGATTTGTTATATTGTTACCTTAATTTTGATTGGTGGGATTTTCATCCAGTTATATCAGTTGATAAGTACACAATAGTTTAAAGTTTCTTTCAATTATACAGTACACTCGTTTAACTCTGATTCAGAGGTAATTAAAATGATCATACAACAGATTTACTAGTTCAATTTTTTTCATATCCAGGTTATTTTTTTGTGGGTAATATTCATCAAATTTAATGTTCTCTAAATTTTCATTACATTTTCCATTAATATTTTCTGGTATTACAAAGTTTAGTGTTAGTATTGAAAACATACTGTGATAAACTTACGCTGTTGAATTAGTAGTTTAAGTTTAAATTAAATAGTTTTGTACAATAAACCTATCAAAAAGTATGTTAACCGCCACTGAATATAACTGTAGTACTTCTCATTTTGCCATAACTTCTTAAAATTGCATTTTTTTCAAACTTGTACTAATTATGAGCGATAACTGTAAATTGTTGATTGTTTTACTAAGTGGAGCAAATTTTGGCACAAGGTATATGAAACGTAGTGATGTAAACGTAACGATGTACAAGCTCTGTTGATGTTATTGACAGATTAAAATATATTTCATGTTGTAGGGTTTCTCATTTTTTGAGAGCCCTTTCCCCTTTCCTTCCTGTGGACATAAGAGTTGAAGATTTTGATTACATTCAAAAGTTTCCAATTTTGTTTAGGCAACAAGTTTTGTTCTATATATACACATTCTTATTCAATTTGCTGTAATAAACAATGTGGGGATATTAGTATTTTATTTTACAATACCTTTATAAAAATTCATTATGAAATATCTAATAAAATACTTGCTCACAACAGACCTGTATAAACAAAAAAAATCCTAGTAAATATTGTTATGGTATTCAATTGGGTTATCCGTTAAAGCCTGGCTCGAATAAATATATTCATGAACAATAAAAATAACATTTCTCAGATTAATTAAGGAAATAGCAAAAAAGGAAAAAAAGTATTTAGTCAAAGCTGCTGAGTAAAAATCCCTACTAATAATATAAATGTGAATGTTCGTTTCTTTCTTACACTTTCACGCGTAAACTACTCAATAACTGATCAACATGAAACTTTGTACACATATTCTTGAAGATATCAGAAGTAACATAGGATACTTTTTATATAAAAAACTTATTTTTACAAAAGATAAAAATAATTGTTTGTCAAAAAAGTTTCAAAATCTATTTCATTATTTATTTATTTGTTGCTAAGAAACAAATTTAATGAAAAATTCCAATTTTAGGTATTCTAGTGAAATCTTATATATTATAAGGTGAGCATGACAGCAAGTGAGCGTAGTGAACAAGATAAACCTGACGGCTATTGAGCGTGATGGGGAGTGAGCATGGCGAAGGAGCTTAACCTGACGGCGAGTAACGCGAGTGAAGCTGCGGGAAAAAGCTAGTAATTCAATTTTGTATGTAATCAACGAGGTCAAACTACATATAGGGTAATAAAATGACAGAGTGACAGAGTATTAAAACAAGAGACCTATTATTAGAGTTTCACAATTCACAATCAGTCGTTGTCTACACTGAGTAACAAAACTACGAGGGCATTATTGTACTCGCAAGCGAGAGGTAATAGGCTTAATACAGATGTACGAACTGGTAGAGTTTATTGAGATTAAAAGAGATTTTACTATTTAATATATTCATTAAATATTTTGATGGTAAGATAACTTTATAAGAACCAAAATGACCGAGCCTTGCTTGTTGGTTTTAATTCAATTTTGTCATGGTATCGTGGTATACAGGCTTTGAAGTTTATGCAACTATACCTTTTAACAGGTGGTAATAACTTTTTCAAACCAAGTTTTAAAAGATATTATTATTTATTTTTAGATTAGATATTTTATTTTTGTCGTTTTTTATTCTTTTTTTATTTATTTATTTTTTTGCCTCGATGGCAAATTCTCAGGTTTTATAAAATGACGAAGGTCAGATTGTCGCTGGCTCTTGCTCTATTTAGTAAGAACAGGACTTTATATTTGAATCAGAAATAAACAAAAAATTAATTGTAAATAATATTACAAAACCTGTTTTTCAAACCATATGACATCCTCCCCTTTCAGGATTTAAATAATTTTTCACTGGAATAATTTGGACTCTTTTTTTCGCATTTGCATTCTATTGTCCAGTTCAACGAGATATGATCTTGGTTGTTCTAGTTTATTTTTAACCAAGGCCCTTTGATTTAAGGGGCCTTGGTTAAAACTAAACTGTAACAAGCAAGTGAGTCGGTGAGTTGGGTGAGTGGGTGGCGTAGTGGTTAGCGCGCCGGACTTCGGGACCATGGCAGCGATGACGTGGGTTCGAATCCGCGTTCTGCCAGTGAACTTTTATCAGTACCTTTCACCTTTTACTGTAGCGGCTCACCCCCTTACTTCGTCTAATACGATCCACGCACAGATCAATAGTCTATGTGGACGGGGCAAAGTAAGGCAAAAAGAGGTCCGCCAACCTCTTTTTTTTTAAAAAAAAAAGATCTCATTGAACTGAACAACTGTGCGCAAATGCGTAGCAGAAGAGTCCAAATTATTCCAGTGAAAAATTATTTAAATCCTGAAAGGGGAGGATATCATATGATTGTTTGAAAAACAGGCGTTTTAATGTTGTTTACAATTAATTCTTTGTTTATTTCTGAATCTAAAATAAAGTCCTGTACTTACTAAAGGATTCTATCGTTGTTGCTTGGTATTATTACAATACCAATCATATTGAAGCAGTTTGTGCCAAGGTTACATCTGGAATTTATGCCTTACGTAACCTGGCAAAATTCTGCTCAATAGAAGTTCTTAGAATGGCATATTTTGGCCTAGTTTACCCTCATGGCATATGGTATAAAACTGTGGAGTAGTTGTGCAGATCACAGATTCAAAAGAGTCTTTCTGTTGCAGAAAAAAGCTCTTAGAATCATGGCAAAACTAAAGTTTAAAGAGTCGTGTAAAACTGCATTCAGGGAGTTGGGATTATTGACTCTGCCCTGCCTCTACATTTTAGAAGTCTGTGTCCACTGCAAGTCCAGTAACTCGATGTTACGTGGTAGTGACCTCCTCCAGTACCAGACTAGAGGAAGAGACAATTTTCCCACCCAGAGACATAGAACCAATGCATTTGATTATCTCCCATCTCAAGTGGGTGTGAAATTGATGAATGCACTCCCTGATAGCATAAAACAGTCAGCGAATCTAAATCAATTCAAAACTCGTTTACAACACCTTTTGGTGTCCAGTGCTTGTTACTCGATTGATAAATTCATGAGGAACTGCTGGGATTTTTAAAAGAAACAAAATATGGCGAAAAGGCTTTGGCATCGGTTCATGATTTTATTTTATTGTTCAATGATTTTATTAGTACATTTTTACACTCTAAAATAAACAAAGAAACCAAATATCAATAACTGTAAAAGAATAATGTTTGGCGTTGTAATGCAATGTAAACCATTGTCTACTACAGTACAATAATAGTTATTTGTGCTTCTAGGGACTAAAGTACAATTTTTTCTCCCTGAAGGAAAACTGCCTTCGGGCGACAATTTTCCTGAGGGAGAAAAGTACTTTAGTCCCTTTATGCACACATTTTTCCTCCACCTACACGAATAACATTCAGGCCTAATAGGCCTACCACATATAATTTAACTTTGCCCTCATATGATCCCTTGCTCCGTCAACCTGGGTCACAACAACTTAAAAAACACACAAGGTAGGCTATATCATTTTTAAAGAACACGAAAAAACAAAATAGAATTTAAGCCTAGTCAAAAGTTTTACACTTATGTTTTGGACTTCTTAGGTTAATAGCCTACCCAAGCAAAATGTAAACAAACAAGTACACAGCTGCTCACTACTGACAGAATGGTCAGCAGCAGTGAGCAGCAGCTACATCTGATATTAGTAAACAATGAGTAACGATACAAATACAAGTAACAGCTGACTGTGGCTCATGTTCTTTTAAATCTCTCTTTTAATCCTATACTATAATACGAGGAATGTCTGAAGGGATGTGTGTTCCACGATCTCGAAATCTAGCTGTTAGATTTTGCTTAAACTTTGCATTAAAGAGTGTTTCGGCCCAAAAATAAGTTTAGAAACAGTCTCAATCCCAGGAAAAATCAAATTTGATCTAAATTTAAGTTTAAAAATTGTAATTTTTAACATTGGTCTTATGGGTTGCTATTTTGGTAACGAAATAACAACTAAATGTAAACAAAAATAAAGAAACATTAATGTTACGCAGACCTTTTGAAACAGCTGTTAACTGTGAAGATATATAGTTGGTTGTTGGTGAAAATATTAAAATTGAATCAAAACCAACGAGCAAGGCTCGGTTAACCTGGTACTGTTATTCTTATGTAACTAACTTTAGCCCCGTGGTATAAAAAAAGTTGAGTTTTCCCTAGGTAGAAAAATTAAGTATTTAAGTCACATGGGATAAAAACTTAGTACTTGAATACTCTATTTCAAGGAGTAAAATGTGGCTTTAGATAGTAGGTGAAGGAAAAGATATTATTATTACTATACCAATGTCTATTTCAACCATAAAAATTATTTTTTGCCGATGTATATTATATTCAACATGGCAGCTATTTTAAATTTGTAAATTCAAATATCTTAAAACTTCAAAACTTTACAGGACACAAAAAAAGTTGACAAATTTAATTATCTAACCAACGATACCAAGTTTGTAAAGCTCTAAAAACAAATCATGGAATTATTGAGACTTTTCAGCAGGGGAACATTTGATTTTACATTTTTTATAATTAAGGCATATTAAGTTTAATTTAATAGAAAAATCACAATTACTCTGTTATTTAATGTCAGATCATCATAAACAAACTAGGCGACTGCCTAGGGCGCCGAGGCCCGAGGATCGCCATCGCGACGGAGATGTACGTACACCTCTGATCTGCCATAAGGAAAGTCATTGATTGGGAGTAAAAAGCGCCCCAACCAAAAGTAAACATCGGCCTTCCTTCATCATCAGCAAATACGCTCTCCGGTAAAGAGTGCCCTCAAAAATGGTTAATAGCCCATTCATTGTTGGTATAAGCGCCCCCAATCGACTTAAATAGCGCCCCTGATAAGCCAAATACATCTGATCATGGTTGCATTTCACCCCCAACCGGAGTTTAAAAGCGCCCCTGATCAATCTAAAGAGCGCCTCCGACCAGCAGTAAACATTGTCTTCTAATCAATGGCAAATAGCGCCCCTGATTGGAGTTATATTATGCCCCCGACCGGCGGTAAACAGCGCCCCGCATTGGCCAAATACATCGGATCAGAGTTGAATTGCTCTCTCAACCGGCTATAAAAAGCACCTCTGATCAACATAAAGAGCTAGGGTCCCCGATTGATGGTAAAAAATGTTTTCAAATCAACGGTACATAGCGCCCCTGGTCGGAGTTATATTGTGCCCCACCTGCGGTAAAGAGCACCCCTGACTGGCGGTAAATATTGCTTTCTAATCAACTGTAAATAGCGCCCCCAAATAAAGTTAAATTGCTCCCCGAACCGGTGAGTTTAATCTTCCATGATTAACGGTAAAGAGCGCCCCAAATAATCGCAAATAGCACCTGTGATCAGAGGTAAAGAGAGCCCTCGATCTGTAGTACAGAGAGAAAAAGTCAGCATTTCGGCATTTTATTCACTTACAAAGGTGAAACAAACTTACAGGTGAAACTTACAAAGTGAAACATACCCCTAAAATAAACTAAATAACAATTTCACATAAAACTACTGTATTCACAATCAGCTGATAGTAACAGTCTGCAGTTAAATTTGATCCTAACTAGGTATACAATGCAGTTGTCTGCTTGCAATATTGAGCGGAGCGACTATTTTTAAAATCAATAATAACGTCAAGTGAGCTCGTTCGCTACGCTCACTCGCCGTCAATTTAGTCCATTCGCTGCGCTCACTCACCTTTTGGGTTGGCTCATACGCTGCACACACTCATCGCCAGATTTAGGCAGGGCGCGCACTACTTCGGAATTGGCTCGGCCGGAATCGGCTCGGATGCCGGAGCGAATGGTCATTGGTCAAAATGCCGACGGCAAATGCCGATCCGTGCCGTGCTGTCCCGATGCAGTGCGCGCGTCTCCATTAGATTACACGTGAAGCAAATTTACTCACCGGGCCGATTCCGGCCGAGCCGAGCCGATTCCGAAGTAGTGCGCGCCCTGCCTTAGGTTGTTCGCTGCTCTTACTCGCCACAAGTCTGCAATACTCTAATAATTTTTGATTATGCACGTTTGCTGCGACGGGGTATTATATATTTACAATATATTAAATGGTGCGTCGTCCAAGATTTGCACCTCCTCTCCATAAACGTGGCATTCTCACGTACAAAGGTAAACAAACCACTAAAATAAACAAAACAACAAATTTGGATTCCGGCAGGAACATTCAACCATAGAACAGGTACATAGAGTTGCCAGCATCATTATTAAAGAAAGTATAGAAACCAAAAAGTTTTGTTCTGCTGTATTTATTGGCGTTAGCCAAGCCTTTGACAAGGTTTTGGCACGTTGGCCTCCCACATAGCAAAAAAAAGCTTGATTCGAACTTGATTCAAGCTTGATTTTTGAGGATTGAAGGTTTGATTCAAACCTTACCAATCGAGTCTGAAAACTTGATTCAAACTTGAATCAAGGCTCTTAGTCACCGTGATGTGAAATCGATTTCAACTTGAATCAATTGTTTCATTCAATCCTTTTTCAAGTCACTTTCAAGCCTTTAAAGTCTTGCCCAATCTTTTCGAGTCTTTTTCAAGCATCTTTCAAGCCCTTTTCAAGTGTTTATCGAGCCTCTTTCAAGCCTTTTTCAAGTCTTTTTCGAGTCTCTTTTGAGCCTTTTTCAATGGATTTTCAAGTCTTTTTCAAGCCTTCAAATATTTTCAAGCTCTTTTTAAGTCTTTTTCAAGGGCCTTTCGAGCATTTTTCAAGTGTGTGTCGAGCCTTTTTCAAGTCTCTTTCAAGTACTTTTCAAGGCTCTGTCGAGCCTTTTAAAGCCTCTCTCGAAAATGTTTCAATTGTTTTTCAAGTCTTTTGCAAAAGTCTTTCGATTCTTTTTCAAACCTTTATACATTTTTTTAGGGATGGACGGGAATGGATTTTTAGTTCGGGACGGGAATTTTTATTTCCCATCCAATTTCGGGACGGGATCGGGACGGGATTGCTCTTCTCGACGCTATCGGGAAATATTCGTTTTGATTTTTATCTGAGTGTCGTATACAGACAAATTAATGTTAAATATCAACTAGTTCTCCTTACAACTTGTTCCACTTGTTTTTGTATAGGTTACAATAAATGTCCTTTTGTTGAAAAAATTAAAATATATAGTTTTGATATTTTCAGGATGCAATAAGATCATGGGAAAGTATAAATTTTATTGTTACCAAATAAATTTAAGTTGAATCACTAAACACATATACAGGAAAAATGTTGCCCATGTCTTATTTAATACAAGTTTTGTTTAATGAAATATTAAACGTTTGGTACGAAGAATGAAAATAAACATTATGTACGGTACAGGTACAAAAAAAAAAAAAATAGATTAAAACAATTGGAAAAATTGTAAAGAAAACAATACTATATTACAATAAATAAGGCCTGCTCAGATAAAAAAGAACAAAAAACCACAATTTTAAATTAGAATGAATATTAACACTCAGAAAAGAAGTTGTTCAACAAGCCAATGCCATTTATAAACTTAAGAAATATTTTGCCAATTCTTTTACATTCATTGATTTTACTGAGACAGTTTCTTCCTTGAAGAATATAAATAAGAAAATTGAAGTAAGAAATAATAAACTATTAGACATTATACTTTTTTTGTTATTTAAATTAATACATTTAACTATTTTTTGCTACATCAGAAAAAAAATTTAGGAGTGTATAATGAAAAAAATTATAACAATGTAAATTTAAAGCTATAAACCCTAAAATCTAATAAATATAAGCTATAGCTAAGCCGTGTTTTCCTCGTTAGGGAGATTATCGGCTGCTATCGCCGTCCTCGTTAAAGAGATCGTCGCCCGTGATAGCCGTCCTCTTTAGCGAGATCGTAGGCCGCGACAGCCGTCCTCGTTAGAGAGATCGTCGGCCGCGATCGCCGTTCTCGTTAGCGAGATCGTAGGCCGCGACAGCCGTCCTTGTTAGAGAGATCGTCGGCCGTGATCGCCGTCCTCGTTAGTGAGATCGTCGGCCGCGATCTCCGTCCTCGTTAGCGAGATTGTCGGCCGCGATCGCCGTCCTCGTTAGCGAGATCGTCGGCCGCGATCGCCGTCCTCGTTAGCGAGATCGTCGGCCGCGATCGCCGTCCTCGTTAGCGAGATCGTCGGCCGCGATCGCCGTCCTCGTTAGCGAGATCGTCGACCGAAATCGCCGTCCTCGTTAGCGAGATCGTCGGCCGCAATCGCCGTCCTCGTTAGCGAGATCGTCGGTCGCGATCGCCGGCCGCCGTTCGGCAGTTCCCGTCCCGATAAATTCCCGAGTATAAAAAAATCCCGCCCGATGATCGGGACGAAGATTTCCCGAAAATTTTCCCGAAATTTCGGGACCCGTCCATCCCTACATTTTTTTAGCCTCGTTCAAATATATCTTTTAAGTCTTTTTTGTTCTTCTGCAGCTGATATTACACATTAAAGTGGAATAATACATCACGTGGTTATTGTGATTTATTTAGTTTAGTTTAAAACAGAAATTAGTTAAGTACAAATTAATTATATTAACTACTTAAGTAGGGGGAGTATCTCAATTTTTAAATTATTTGTAGGAATAATTTGTGAAATTGAGTTAGGCATATGTAAGTTTATTCCATATTCTCAGTAAAATTTAAAAGTAATTTTTTTATAAGTTCTTTGTTTAGTTAACTTTTGATTATGTACTCAAATCCCCCGTTTTAAAACTACCGTTTTAAAAGGTAGTACCAGGGGGACCGAGCTTAAGCTCATTAAAATTATTACTTTCGTTTCTCACGCAAATCTCGTTCGCTCCGCTCACTCGCCAGGCGGAAGGTTTGCTGCACATTGGGATGATTTTCCTAAAACCACAGGTTAAAGATGTAACACATTGGTTTATTTTATCTACAGTTATCAGCTGATTTTTGTTCAATTTAAAAATCTCCATAAGGATAACATGGAAACTTTGAAGGGCTCTAGCGCGAAAACCGGATTTTTCCCAGCTATGGGACCAGCTCCAATCGATTTCTGGTGGCCAAAACCCCCATATTCAATCAAAAAATCAAAAATCCTTGGAGCGAAAAAAAACTTTGCCCGGACAAACGGAGCTTGTTTTAGAGTATAGTACCAGGGGGACCGAGCTTAAGCTCGGTAAAATGATTACTTTTGCTTCTCACACAAAGCTCGTTCGCTCCGCTCACTCGCCAGGCGGAAGGTTTGCTGCACATTGGTGTGATTTTCCTAAAACCACAGGTTAAAGATGTAACACATTGGTTTATTTTATCTACAGTTATCAGCTGATTTTTGTTCAATTTAAAAATCTCCATAAGGATAACATGGGATCTTTGAAGGGCTCTAGCGTGAAAACCGGATTTTTCCCAGCTATGGGACCAGCTCCAATCGATTTCTGGTGGCCAAAACCCCCACATTCAATACAAAAATCAAAAATCCTTGGAGCGAAAAAAAACTTTGCCCGGACAAACGGAGCTTGTTTTAGAGTATAAGATAAAAATAAGATATGTATGTGTTTGATGCATATATACATTTCATACCTTTTAAAACGGGGGTTTTAAAACGGGGGTTCTTAGTACATAATAAAAAAATTACTAAAAAAAGAACTTATAAAAGATTACTTTTAAATTTTGCTGAGAATATGGAATACACTTACATATGCCTAACTCAATTTCACAAATTATTCCTAGAAATAATTTAAAAATCGAGACACTCCCCCTACTTAAGTTGTTAATCTAATTAATTTGTACTTAACTAATTTCTGTTTTAAACTAAACTAAATAAATTACACTAACCACGTGATGTATTATTCCACTTTAATGTGTATAATATCAGCTGCAGAAGAACAAAAAGACTTAAAGAGATTTGAAGAGGATAAAAAATTTATAAAGACTTGAATAAACACAAGACAAAAAACTTACTGAAAATCGGAACAGTAAAATACACATCCGATAACTTCGGAGTCTGGTAAGAAAGTAATGGCATTGGCCCGTCTCGTCCCGAAAAATCTATACAAAATCGATGAGAAATCGATCCTCGGGAGCATCGCACTGCATTGTGGGACAGCGTTGGACGGCTTGTGATTGGTCGGGACGTCGTGCCGTGAATCGGTATCGATTCGAGTTCGATTCGTAAACGTGAATTGAGTTTAGTTAAATAATCAAATCCAAGGCTTACATTGCAATTGAAGGGAGAGGTAAGTTCAAGCCTTCTTTAATTTTTTGGTGCTTTCGAATCGGAATCGATTAGATGATTAAATTCAAGGCTTACATTGACATTAAAGGGAGAAACAAATTCAAGCCTTGATTATCTTTGGTTATTTCGAATCGGACTCGAATAGATGCTCAAATTCAAGGCTTACGCTGCAATTAAAAATCGAGGAAAATTCAAGGCTTGATTCAAGCTTTCTTGCTATCTGGGCCTGCTTTACAAACTAAAACTTAATCTTCGTCCCCATACTATATGATAATCAAATCCTATTTAACGAACAGAGATATTTTAAAGTGAAATTCGGAAGTTCTGTCACAGGGTTACATCCTATCCAAGCGGGAGTGCCCCAAGGAAATGTTTTGGGTCCTGTGCTATACACACTGTTCACGGCTGACCTACAGTACCGTACCTGAAACTCACAATACATTTGTTGCTACCTTTGCTGACGACACGGCTATCTTAGCGTCCCACCAAGACCCGGTGGTTGCATCTGATAATGTCCAAGTTTCGCTAAATGATTTGTCAGAATGGCTAAAAATGGAGAATAAAAGTGAATGAAGACAAATCAACTCACGTGACTTTCACAACGAGATTTGACACGTGTCCTCCAGTGACCCTTAATAGTCCAAATCCCCCAAACAAATGAGGTTAAATACTTAGGAATGATTCTTGATCGGAGATTAACATGGAAAACTCACATTTGGAACAAAAGAATGACACTAAATTTAAAATTCAAAAATCTTTCTTGGCTGCTAAACAAACGATCTAAATTAACTACTGAAAATAAACTTTTACTGTACAAAGTCATCTTGAAACCTATTTGGACGTATGGCATCCAACTTTGGGGAACAACAAAGCAACTCATCTAACATTGAAATAATTCGAAGATTTCAGTCTAAAGCTTTGCGAAACATCCTTCAAGCACCTTGGTTTGTGCATAATGAAATTCTCCATAGAGACAGCTCTATTTCAACCGTCAAAGAAGAAATAACCAATTTCAGTTTAAAGTACCAGTCCAGACTTGAAAATCATCCCAATCACCTGGCTCTAAATCTATTGGACAACAGCACTGCTACTTTATAGGCTTAAACGATTCCACATTTTAGATTTGACTACAAGATTTTGTTAAGCAAATTTTAGATTTAGCTCTCCTTTTGTGTTAACACAATTGTTTATGTTAAGTCTGTCAGTGGATAGATTTTAACTCATGTCTTTATGTTTATCATATTTACTTAATGTTCAAAATTGTGAACAGATTGTAAATTAAATAAAGTTAGAAAAAAAATTCACATAAAACTACTGTATTCACAAACAGCTGATGGTCGCTAATGGTAACAGTCTGCAGTTAAATTTGATCCTAATAACAGCTGTATAATCAACACACAGTAAACAAACCAAATAAATATTCCTCCTGCCATATTAAAATAACATTAATATTAAATATTAAAATAACATGGTAACTTTAAAGGGCCGTAGGGTAGAACCCTTATGTCCGATTTGGATAATTATTTCAGATTTATACCTTTCCATAGATGGTTACTATGGGGTAGCGGAATTCTACCCCCAGGAAAAGTACCCCCATGAAAAAACGCTACGTCATTTTGACGTCACGAGGGGCGGAGCTTAAAGTGGCATAGAGTTTTGGCTCGCGGCCGGAAAAGTACCCCCAGTTTTATAAATACATGATTATTTAATTTGGTTGCTCTAAATTAACATTATAGCAAACCAAACACCAGCCGGATTTCTACCCCCGGAATTCTACCCCCGGAATACTACCCCCAGCAAAACTACCCCCAGCAAAACTACCCCCAATGGACTAGACCCGGAATACTACCCCCGGAAAACTACCCCCGGAATTCTACCCCCAGCAAAACTACCCCCAAAATGGACTAGAACGGGAATCCTATACCCGCGAAAGTACTTCCACGTACACAATTCCTTAAGTATTTAACAAATTGTTATTTCATGTACGTGTTCTGCTATTTAAAACATTTCTATTATAAAATGATAGAAATGTTAAGTTTATATTACTGTAATACAAACTTGCCCTTCGGGTGATCTCGTTCTCTACCCTCACTCGCCGTCAAGTTCCATAATAGGCTTTAGTTTTATATAACCAATCTTTCCTCAATCCATTACAGGCTTTTAGCTGTATGGTTTTATTGACATGAAATAAAATATATACATTACCGTACCATGATATACTTTGATATTAGGTTTATAATTTTCAGCACCTGGGGGCCAAGCATTAGCTCGGTAAACTTAAAAAGTAATATTTTTGGTAGTAATAACATAGATAAAATTTGGTAATATCATTTTCATCACACTACATCGATATCACCTGTTTTCGACCCTCACTTCTACCAACGAAACACCTGTTTTGCCGGCCTAGGCCGGCAAAATTTTCCGGCCTAGGGCGGTAATGGAAACGGTAACAGAGAAATCTAGAATATTAGAAGGTATTTAACAACAACAATAATAAATAACAAATCAGTGACGTAGTTAGTAGTTCAGCTGATAACAACTATTAAATATGTATGACGTAGATGGGAAAATAGTGCTTTTCCCTTGGAATCAGCTGTAGTCACTTACCGTTAGAGTATTAGTTTTGGTGACCTTAGCTGATGTGAAGTGGTTGCCTAGCAACCAGAAACTCAAGCACTTCTCGCTAGGTTAGTTGAAGTTGAGGTTATGTTTTGTTTGTTATGAACGAAAAAGTAATTTTTTCACTTGTTTAGAATTTATTGAATTGTGTAGTGTGATGAAAAATATCGTTCATAACTCGGGCCGAAAGCGTTTTGCCAACCCTCGATCGTTTCAAGTTCTCGACTGCGTCTCGAACTTGAAACACGATCTCGCGGGGCCGGCAAAACGCCACTTTCGGCCCTTATGTCGAAATATACTATTACAGACAGTCCGGTGCAAAAAGGCTTATTTCTTGTTCAAGACGAGCTCGTTCGCTCCACTCACTCACCTTTCAGCTTCCTTTTTCTGTGCTTTCAGACTGTTTCAATGTAGGCCTACGGGTCTCGTGTATATTTGTTAAAACACATGTTGAATGTGTAACACGTGGATTCGAATTATTTAGTTAGCTGGTGTTTGCTTTATTCTTTCTAATGCTTTTGTTTTTAAATTCAAATGTAATTCTACAAATTGATTTGTTGTTTTATATACTTTTACATTACTTTTATTCTTATTCATAATCAGCAGTATGAAGTACGATTTAAAAAATTATAGATTATTTTCATCATAAAATAGTACCATTTAATAATTTAGTAATTGGCTGCCATGCAAAACTACATGTGTAACACATAGGCCCATTCTGCACTTTGACAGTTGAGGCTACTAATTATTTTTTTTTTAACTCCATAAGACCAATGTTAAAATTTTTAAAATTTGAATGAATGATTATAAAGAAATAAGATTTTTTTCTGGCATAGAGACCTGTATTTATATTAAATTCATCCCAAAACTATGTTATCTGCAATGTTGGAAGCAAATGGTTTTAGCTGTTTTTGAGATCCGTGAGCAAACATACACACATACAAATATATAACTTACTCGTGTTACAGTATAGGATAGGATACACTTTATGCTTATGTAACTTAACTCACGTTTTGTAAATCTAGATAGTCTGAAAAGTATATAACTCAATATATCTAGTACAACCAGTAATACGGTAATAGAATTTTACTTCTGAATCTTGTCCATCTCGGTGGTGAGTGATCAGAGTGAACAAAATTCCTTCAGATTATTGTGAATATTATTATTCCGATTTTTTCTATTTAACTTTCAGGTTTGAAGCACATAGGGCCTACATTGTCATCTAATAAATATTACTAGAGATCGCCTCCTGGTCGAAATTCGACCAAAACTTCAGTTGATCTCGACTCAAGAAGTTTAAAAACATTTTATAACTGAAACATCTGTTCTTCCTTTTTTTCTAGCAGTTGTTTTTACAACAGCTGTTTAATGATTCAATCAATTATCCTTCCTCCATAAGATTAACATTGGAACTTTGAAAGCCTGTGGTGCATAGCCCTGGAGTCGGATGTGAATTAGAATGGGATTCTGCTCATCTACAGGACTATACTTTTTTAACGGTATGCGCGGATTTATCCTACGATCCACACAAGCTGAGAAAAAAGGAGGAAACAAAACATGCTTGCCTATTAATATATAGATGTAGGTAACACCTGAACATGAATGAACTTTGAAGGAAATTTCTGCTTTCTTTTATCAGTTGCTGCATACACATTTTTCCAAACAATTTATAAAAAAAAATACCTTAAATAATAATACCATTAATTTATTATATTGTTTTGTAAAATATAACATTAAACAAATAACATTAACTCACCATCACCCACAATTCCATTTTCACTCAAAAAAAGCATTTTCAAAAATACACAGCTAAAAGCCTGTAAAGGATTAAGGGAAGATTGGTAATATAAAACTAAAGCATAGGCCTATTATAGAACTTGACGGCGAGTGAGGGTAGAAAACGAGATCACCCGAAGGGCAAGTTTGTATTAATGTAAATTTATCATATTATTATTTTATAATAGAAATGTTTTAAATACCAGAACACGTACATAAAATAACAATTGTTAAATACTTAATTAATTGTGTACGTGGAAGTACTTTCGCGGGTGTAGGATTCCCGGTCTAGTCCATTGGGGGTAGTTTTGCTGGGGGTAGAATTCCGGGGATAGTTTTCCTGGGGGTAGTTTTGCTGGGGGTAGTATTCCGGGGGTAGAATTCCGGGGGTAGATTTCCTGGGGGTAGTATTCCGGGGGTAGTTTTGCCGGGGGTAGTTTTGCCGGGGGTAGTTTTGCTGGGGGTAGTATTCCGGGGGTAGAATTCCGGGGGTAGTTTTCCACCCCTAGTAAACTTACAAAACATTGCTTAAATTGTTCATTATAGAAATAAATTATAAAAGTGCGTAACCAATGATTGAAGTAGAGTATAATGTATTCTCTTCAAAAGTTCGCGGCCGGAAAACTACCCCCATACCTGTGACGTCAAAATGACGTAGCGTTTTTTCATGGGGGTACTTTTCCTGGGGGTAGAATTCCGGCGCCCCGTTACTATGACCGAGCAAATTTTCGAGAGGATCACTCCAGCCGTTCAGGAGGAGTACTTGTAAATAAAAAGCCAGAGTGTAGTATAGGAGCTTCGCTCGCTTCGCTCAATTATTGTATATATTGTAAACTCATGAAATTATGTTGACACCATTCTTGTATACTCTGTATATATATATGAATAAAGAAATTTTGTATCTTGAAGAGATAAATAACCAAAGGTGGCACGTGGGGTCTCATAATAGCTACGCTCATAGCAACTACAATTTGAATGTTGACATAGGTACTAAAATGGCAGTGTGAATTAGCGCCTACACTTGTAGGCGCTGGTAGAACATTTCAAATTTGTGTAGGCGTTAACGAGAATATGACCGATACTTTTTAGAACATTGATTTTGACCGATAGATTTGTAAAATATATTAAAATTGTAGCAACTAAAAGTGAAAAAGCTTTTAGATCCGACAAATTTCTGTATATCTCGATTAGAAACTACTCTACATAGCCACTAAAATCGAATTTGTAACATAGCGCCTACAGAGTCGTTCGGAGTGAACAGCTCTTTTACAGAGCAGCTCTTTTGAACGACTTCCTTGCCATGACATCATTCTGCAACAAGCAGGGTTGCCAAGAGATGGGTATTTTCTAATTAGCTATTGAATGAAGCAGTTCTAATGAGCTTTCTAATTAGTAAAATCTAAAACACCCAGAAACATTCCCTATTATTTGGTAGAAATCCTCCACAACTGGCAACACTGAGTGAGCTGTTGCTCTCTAGAAGGAATGTAAAGATATTGAACGAACCATTAAAGATTCGTTCTTTTACCTACCGCTCATTATTGTAGGCGCTATTGAGAAACTGAGATGTTCGGTGCTATCGAGAATTTAAGAAATCTAACAACAAGTACGTAAAAACGAAATAGTCTACTAGCAACTACACTTTAGCGACTGCGATATCGTAGGCACTAACGAGAAATTTTAATAATTGTGTAGGCACTAATCAAATATTTAAATTTTCATTTTTCCCGCCTTTTCGTAGGTGCTATGAGAACATTCAGTTTTAGTTGCTACGTTTATTTTCACTTTGTAGTTGCTACGTGCGTAGCTACTATGATACCCCGTCAGGTGGCAATTTTGCATCCATATGGTATATATTTTTTTTTTGAAACTCAAATAATTGTCAACTAAGTGTCAAGCAACTAGCAAGAAGTGAAGTGTCAATTGACGTATCAAAATGGCGTCGTTAAAGTTTACTCACGCTGTTGTGAGTCGTATCCCTAACTCGTTCAAATCTAAGGATATTAATTTTGAAGAAGCTAAGCGACAACACGAAAACTACGTACGGTTACTTCGTAATATTGGGTTGGATGTTATAGAGCTGCCCCCAGACGAATCTTTACCAGAATGTGTTTATGTTGAAGACACTGCAGTTGTTTGTAATGGAATTGCATTGATTACGAGACCTGGAAACCCCGCCAGATTAAAAGAGGTAAAATATTTTATTACAAAATATTAAATTACTATACAATAATGCCTTTAAAATTTTAAGGGAATGAAACAATAGATCTAACGTGTACCGTATAAAATATTGATTTTTAGGTTATGTTAATAAGTTTGTTTTGATTAAGTTGGCCAACACTAGTTTTTTCCTGCGAAATAATGAACAAATTGGAAAATAAATGGTGTAAATACCTCAGTCACCAGTTCCTAGAAAAGGTCTAGTGCGACCTAGGTTTTGATGCTTATTTGCATCATCAGGCAGGAGTAGAAAACGTGTTGTCCCATCCAATGGATGTTGTCAAGAGATTAAAATTATCACAGTCACAATAAAACATAAAATCACACGGACCTATGACAGATCAAATAAATAGGTATGAATAAAACCACGCGGTTTAACATTTACTGACACTAAGTTTAATGAATAGGGCTAGGTTAAAAACGATCATTGTGGCGAATGGCATCCAACCCACAACTGACTATTTCTTCTCTGTTTGTAATTTCCTTTAATTTTTTTGTTATTTATTCATACCAGTGGCATAATATGAAAGTGACGAATATGTCCCAGTTCTGGCTACTGTATTCAGCTTAGATTTTTACATTAAACCCAATTTCAATACATAACTAAATTGAAGTTCACAACAAATCAGATTGACAGCATTTTAAAATTTTATATTGATTATATTGACAGGTTAATAGGTAAAATACAGCAAGCTTAAATCGTCTACGTGGTAAATCATTAACCATAAGCCTATACCTAATACTTAAAACATTAAATTATTTAATATAGAATCCTGATGACATTAACAAATACCCCCCGTCGCAGCAGACCTGCGTACTCAGCGAATTTCCAAATTAGTAATATTAATTTTGACCAGCTAAACTTGTAAACAAAATTTCATCACGTGCTCATAAATAGGGAAATAAATGTCTATTCTCCTTAAGATAAATATAGGGAAAGAGTATGCAGGTATGCTGCCATGGGGGACACTAAAAGTAGGTTTTTAGCATAGAAAAAATTTATTTCGACCATATAAAGACATATAGTAAGTTTCATCAATATCTGTCCATAAATAAAAGAGTTTGCCTATTCTCCATATGATTAACATGGGAAAAGAGTATGCAGGTTTGCTGCCATGATAAGTACAAAAAACAAGATTTTTTTACCTTAAATGGATGAATCTCAACCAAATGAAGCTAAATACCAAGTTTCATCCAAAAATATTGGTTAATAAGTGAAATATTAACACATCCTTGTTCTCCATAAGATTAACATTGGAGCCCTAAAAGACAATGTACTGTCTTTAGACTTTGTAATATCTCGGTAACCAATGGAGATAGAGCAAAGCTTCAAAATACTAAATTGTGTGTTTTTTTGAGCTAAATCCAATGGTTAAAATAAAAATTTAAAATATTTAAAATTTACATATGAAAAATGCAAAAAACCCATTTTTGGGGTACAAAACCCCCCAAAACTACCCCTTCCGGTAGGTCGATATGTCTGGTTTTCGAACTCATCCGAATAAACGTAGGATTACACATCTCTACCAAATTTGGTGTCGATTGGACCATTTTTACGAGAGTTATCGTGTCTAGGGACACATACATATATACATATATATATATATATACATATATATATACATATATACATATATATATATATATATATATATATATATATAAAATTTTTAATGACTATTATTTTTGGTCTCTGGGCACCTAAAAACGAAAAAGTAACATGGTCCCGGGCTTAGGTCTTACCATGAGACCTACGGTAATAGCTTATTCCCTATGGGAAATTCGCTAAAATGAAAATCATTAAGTGTTTATGTTATCAATGTCGCATCGGCAAAGACGTTGTGCACAAGTGCGGCCGGCGCGGGGAAGGGGAAGGTTAGTAGGGATGGCACTGTTGCACACGGTCCTAACAACTGAGAAGCACAAGCGCTCGCTCGAATCAGAAGTCAGAGCAGTCAGAATGCTTAACTATACGCAACAAAATAGAAAATTAACTAAAAAAGTAACAATTAATTGTTTTATAATACTATTTTGTCACTTGTCTTTAGTTACATTTAAAAAATATTTACTATTGCGTAGTAGATTTTTTTCCCATGTTTTTGCCCCCTGGGAAAGTGTCGCCTTAGGTGGTCGCCTAGTTTGCCTAATGGGTGTGCCGGCCCTGGATATAAGAATCAAGAATTTATTTTCAACAAGGACAAGTATGATACATCTTGTATAGTTGACGTCACATTTTTTAGGCTATTGAGGCTAATGAATCAATATAAAAAACATTAAGAATAAATTACACTGAAAGACAATAACATTTCTTTAGAATTTTAAAAGTGAAAGACAACAAATTATACTAAATTAAAAAGACTGAACACATAACAACAATTTGTTACGGTACCGGTAACTTTAAAAACACATGTCAACTGGACAGTTAAAAAATTCATCTATTCATAAGTATACACAAGGGACAGTTCAAATGTATCAAGTTTGAATCTGTAGTGAGGGCAAAAAATATGATCATTTTTATTTCCCATGAATAAAACAGAATTGTTTTTATATGTTATAGGTCGAGACTATAAGGGCAGTCTTGAAGAAAGAATTAGATCTGCCCATAGTAGAAATCAGTGATGAAAGTGCCAAACTGGATGGTGGGGATGTTTTATTCACAGGTATTTATTCAAATGAGATATTTTTCTGTTTCCAAAGTAGTTATTGCTCAAATTGGCTTGTATAGGCCCAAGGATAATAGAATATGGGGAGGTTGCCTCATTCACAAATTCAACACATTTGTGCTACGTCATCGGCCGACCCATCAGCTGGCTGTTTTAAATCAGATGTAAACTTTCTTTGTTTACATTTTCTTTGTTTTTGTTTCCCTTGTTTACTGTTAGTATTGTGGTTAGGTTATAACGATAAAGAAAGTAATACAGATTAAATTTATTAAAATTAATATCAAAACTTTGTTGTGTAAAATGTGTAGGCTGTTTTAATTATTACAAATCCTAAAAGAAGAACAGGTCTTAAATTGTTATTATTAAGATTATTGAATTTAATTTTATATTTTACTCGGTTTTGGCGTTCCGATAGTCCACTGTAATGAAGGCCATTAAACACGATAACGTGCTACTGCGGCCGCTTTTTTCATTACCGCGGTATCACAGTTTTGGACAGAAGATATTATACAATTTTTGGTCTGTGTTTTAGCCCATTTAACGATGCTAAATCGGTACTGTAGCGACCGCCTTCCTGCGGTTCGATCTTCCTTTGAACCCATGTTTCACGGTCTGATCGAGTATACGGCAGATTAGTGTAAGCTCCGCAAAACTTACATCAAACTTGACTAGGCTACATTGAGTTGTCTTTGTGGAGTTTCACTGCAATAAATTAAAGCGCTACGATTGTAAGTGGTGCAAAGGGCTAAAAAATAAATGTACAGGGAGACCCAAAAATCAATCACGCCACTGCCGGCATAGTATATTTTATTTCATGCATATTTTATTTCATTTCTGGTAAACTATCTTCACACAAATGGCACAATGTATAATAACCAAGAAATCCATACCCAATATATCCATAACGACCTGATTTTTGCAACAAACATCAATGTTATGAAATTTTTAATTAAAATACCTATCAAATTCATTTAGACAAACAAATATTGTTCAAAAATTTCCTGAGTTAACCGTAAGTGCACCGAACTCCTAGATTTTTTGGATGATGCTTTTTATCTAGGCCTACTGCAATGAGTTGTAATAAACTAAGGAAATGATTATTGTTGGATAAAATAATCTAGCGTTTAAACCTTAAAATGTAACATTTATATTAGGATTTAATTATGAGTAGTTTTTCCCTGCTAATATTTTGGCGACCTCGCACCTCCAGATTGGCCCCGTCCAGATGCTAATCAGACTAAGACCTAAATTCACCCATGTAAACTCGTGTGAGTTTGAAGAATCTGATAGAAATTGTACGGTAGTCAAAGTAAACAATCTTGAAAATATGATTTAAAAACTTTTCAAAATCATAATGTAAAGATATAATGAAATGCGACGGATAAAATATGGCATTATTAATAAATCTGTGGTCCCCGATAGAACTGCGCGTCTATAGCAATTAGTTCCTGCTGATTAGTTCCATTTTTTCTTACTAGTATCGCTAGGGCTGACTGGGTCGGCCGGGCTGACTGGGTCGGCCGGTGACGTCACTATTCCAGCTGTTACTGTCTACATAGGCCTTATGGGAATGAGACAACCTCTTCTGTTTCTTATTTAATAGCCTTGGTATAGGCATACAATAGTTTTTCAAGTACTGTACAGATTTCCATGTTAAAGTATACTACCACAGTAAAAAAAAACTTACTGCTAAAAAAATAAAATCTGATAATATACTGTTAATAAAATAGTGCATTAAGAGTCTAGAGAGAAAACCACCGAATGGATCGTGGCTATTTTTGTGTCAATGGATTTTTTATGGCCCCTAGATAATAGGAAAAATATGGCACCCCTCAAATATAATATAGCCTACTCCAAATAGAACAAAAAAATTTATTGCAATTTTTCAGCTTGCACAGGGGAAGTCAAATAATCTTTAGCATACCGTAACTGTTTTGTGTTATCTACAAAGTTGTATATTAGATCTACATCTTAAGATTGGCTAAAAGAATTTATGTCACGCAAGTTATAATCCAACAGTGGGTATACCATTTTCAATTAAAATTTGATCGAGTACTCTTTGTTAGCCAAGTCAGTATACATTAAAAATTGAAATGGCGCTCGCATTTATTTTATGAGCTGCGTTGTTGACTTGTTTAATCTTCCAGCAATAATATTTTAAGTTTTTGTTGTTGTAATTAAATTATAGTAGAAACCTTGATAGTTCGACACTTTGTGGACTTAAAGGGTGTCGAACTATCAAAATGTCGAACTATAGGGAGTATATGGCAAATTTTAACACTGGGAGAATAAAAATCATGATTTTAATTTTGGGAACAATAAACTTTAACTTAACCATTACTTAATTTAACTTTAACATAACAAATATTCAAATTATTTAACACTTTGAAGGTGAAGGTTTACATTTTCACCTTTGTCAGTCTCAAACATGGACTCTATTGGTCGTTATTAACATGTTGAATTGTCATGGACCCTGTCGAACTATAAGGAGTGTCGAACTATCGAGAGTCTAACTATTGAGGTTCTACTGTATTGTGATTGTAGAAAAAAATAGGTTGGCTATTAAACCTCAAGTTAGGGATTAATTTTATCCACATTGCTTGGTTTTCGGAAACATTTTAAAATTTACCAATGAGTGGTTGGTTACGAAATGAAGTCAGAGTAGGCCTACGATTTGGATTTTTTTTCTTTTTTTTTTGTATATTGCCACTGAAAAATGTTGATAATTTTGATCGCTGTTGTCGGGAAACGCCACACATACCTTTAAGTTACTTAAACTTTAGGCTACCGGTACCTATGTGTTATTTATATTTACCAGTATTCATCCCAACTTTGTGATTTGAATATTTTAAAAAAATAAGTAGGCTATTGATCCTAAGATATCAAAGGCGTTTATAAGCCAAGTATTTCTGATACTTCTTTGAAATAAGAAGCAATAAAAATATTAACACTCATATTAATATTTTAAATATTTTTTATGTTTTGTTTCAGCAATTGTATATTATCAGGCTAATTTCGGAAACATTGCACATCTATAGTCCTAAAGAATATTGTCTCTAGTACTACATTTCATTTTAAGGTTAACATTGTGCTGAAAATTATCATTTCTCTATACTAGGAACAGGTAGGCTACTGGTCCCAAAACCAAATAAACTAAAAAAATATCACCTTATTTTGACTAAATAATGTGAACTGCTGTTTGATAGTGAAATGCTTACCGTATGTTTTAAATAAGTACTACTTGTTTGAAATTTATAGTCAATCTTAGTTGAAATAAATGTGAAAAAAACTTCAACGGTACTGGTACTATTCGATTAAAAATTATTTGATATTCGGAATAGTACCGTAAATAACTACTCAATCTGAAAACAAAAACCACTATTCGCACACCCCTATTATAGATGTAATAAACGGTAAATGTAAATGTTTTACAGTCTGGATTTGTTTAAACTTCAGTAGGCCTACCGATTTAAAAAAGAAGAAAAACTATTATTCTCAAAACATTGTTCAGTGAGAAAAAATTGTTTTATACAATAAAGAATTTGTACTCGTATGGAATTAAATCACCAGAAACATCTATATTTACAAAATCAGAAAAATTAACAATTATCATTGAGATGACGATGAAGTTTAACCATAATCTCGATTTATCTTTAATGTCTACATTTTTTCTTTGTTCTCTTAAGTCTACAGACAAATAATAAGGATTAAATACCTTGAATGTACTGTACAGCATCACCTGCTCTTCGCTTACCTTAATCATTACTCATAATCTTAACTCATACTCATAATCTTAACTCTTAAATCTTAGACTCCAAGGAAGATGCACCAAAATCTTGGTTTTAGTATTGCGAGTTAGAAATTCTCATACTCTGATACCTAATCAATATTTAGATGTTGATACTTTCTGCTTTTAGTGTTGAACATTTTCTTATCAGTTTTACCTTAAAAAACCTGGTAGGAACTATTCATTGAAATTTTTGACACTTTGGTCGTGTTGTGTGTCCTAGTAACCTAGTAACAATGAATAAAACTATTGTAAGAATATAATAAAATTTTTTTCAACCTATTGAAATGAAGTATTATTTAGACTCATTTAATTTTTTCCTTTTTTTAACAACAATAAATTAATAAGGCCAAACAAAAATAAAAAATAAGTCTTGTGTTTTTGTTCATCGAGCAATATTTAAATAGTATATTTCTTCTTTCTTCACTAGTCCGGAAAGTGGTTGTTATCGGTGCATGATCGAGTTTCAAGTATGAGGCGAAGCTGAGTTCTTGAATTAGATCGAGCACCGATATTCCACTTTTGGACGAGTTACGAACAGTATTTTCCATCATACCACCTTTAATAAATTTAAAGTTTGGATAAAAATAACTTTTCACCTATACACCACCTCTTACATTGTTATTTGTTTATCTTGTATTTGAACTGATTTCAGCTGTTAAGTAATAATAAAATTACGCCAAAAAATAATATAATTAGGGTTTGTTATTGTTTCAACAAGCAAAACAATTAGATATTTAAAAATTGTACAATGGAATACTGAGAGTAGAATATCAGTGCTCTTGGTGTAAACTTCTGGAAGTATTTTCCGCCCTCGTCCCGAAAACTATTGTTTACAATACGTTTAAAATCCAACCCATTGGGAATCGACTAGTTTCGATCACAACTGACTGTTCCGAAAACGTTTATCGGAAGGGTATGACAAAAAAAAATTTATTGTACTTTATTTTGTTACTAACAACATAAGTTTTTGTTAAGTACCGTACCAATATTTAAAGTTTTATGTAAACCACGTTTATTTTTTAACACCTCTTTTACTGATTTATTATTATTTTTTATTAAAATAGTTAGGTACCCAATTTATAGGCGTAAATAAATAAATCATGGACAAATTTATAATAGCCTAAATGGAATGCTGCCAATTTGTCATGTACCACATATTTTGCAGGTAAAGTCCTGACATATTTTGCACATAGGCTTAATAGTGAAATAGAATTTAGAACTTTTTAATCCATTTTTTAGTTGATACTAAAAAGTAAGCAAAAGTTAGGGTTGAGTTTATCTATTTTCATGGTCCTTATGTTATGTGTTTATTGCTTTTTAAATCATAGCTAGGAGCAGTTTTAGTGCTAGTCGCATAACTTCTACCTGAAATAAATTTTAGCACAAGATCCAGAGTTTTATTTACAGTTAGTTAGGGACTAGGCGTATATATAATTATTGTTATATAAATATACTATTTGTCAAATACTTCTCGCATGGACAGACTTCCTATCAGTCACAGAATAGATAATATCGGGTGTACAGTAGTAAAACGTGGTGTGGAAGCCCTCTTTATACTTAGGTGCATGTCAAGAAACGGTTTTGAAAAATTTTATCAATGTGTCACACCACACTCTACCCCACTTTCATTTTATCTGATGAAAAAAGTTTTATGTTAAAAACTAATAAAATAAATACCCTTTTTTGCATTTATTTATTTAAAGTTTTACATAAGTGACTTAGGCCTGTGTATCTGTCTGAAACAGAGCAGCAGTTAGTTACCAATTTCTTGGCTCTAAAACTCTAGTCAGTTGAGCTAAGCCTTATAAAAAAAGTCAATAAACATGTTGTTATAAATTAATTGTGAAATAAGTTAAATTAAAATCTGCTAGCCTATAATGATGAAAAAGCAACTATTTGTACTGTAATTAGTAGGCTATCAGTTTTCATTTAACCAACTTTATTTTCTCAAAAATACAATTTTGAAACCCACAGATTCATCCGCACTTCTGTGAGTCTCGGAGTAAGAATGTGTATTTCTTTAGAGTGAATCAGAATGGACCGTTTCATTGAGGCAATTGAGCCAGAGTGCAGTAGAATGGGTCACAGGGCAACGACACCCAATTGTGACCACGGCTTCCTGTCCTCAGGTGCCCTCTGCATCACAACTACTCAACCAACCAACAAAATGTTATATAACGAACCGCAAAATACAAGTAAATGACCTCCAGCTGTATCTAAGCCACAGAACAATTTTAAACAACTAAAGCAGTGTGATTCATGTTGTAGGCATAATACAGTGTGAATGAAGATATCTAGGTCCAATGCGTTTGAGATCAATTACATTAGAAATTAAATATGAAACTTTGATTGTATTAATTTATGCCTTGGGCTTACTAAATAACTAACATAATAAATAAATAAATAAAAATAATGTGAATCTTTGTATTGGTCATCAGAGCAGTAGGTTATTCTTCAGTGTGAGTGGCAGTTTTTTACCTAGCTGTTTCTGTAATGTTATTTGGGTTGTTTGACACAAGCTTCACTCATTTTCATGTAGCTTTGTAGTTAGGAAATTTTTTCCTAGCTACCCAATGAATAAGAAATTTGATTATCCTAAGCAATAATTAAAAAGCTGTAAGCTGTATTACAAATAGTTCTATCAATTTTGATTCTATTGCCTTTAAAAGCCAGCAAAATCTTTGTTACAGGGAGAGAATTCTTTGTGGGTTTATCAAAATGGTCGAACGAGGCAGGAGCTAAAGCAGTTGCTGCAGCATTTCCTGAATATCCATGCACTCCAATCAAGGTAGGTGCTCCAAGTTTCTAGAATTGATTGTTTTGTGTGTAAATCTTACTTAATAATTAAGATTCCATTGAGAATCTCAATAAAACACTATCAATTATGTTCTTCTGTTTTAATTTAAAGTTTTTGCACTTAATTTCAATGTAACAAATTTCCATTTGATTACAATTTCATTTACTCATTTTCTCTAGACGTTTTCTTTATTTTAAACTTATTTGAAATTTTTCTTCTTTCTTCTTACTCTGCACTTCATGACTATATTGTTATATTTAATTTATGTTTAATTTAGGTTTAATTAATTAACAGTCTACCACTTCTTTTACGTTTTTCATTTTAACTCTTCCATCTTTATTTCCTTCCATGTCTCCTTCCACGTCATTGGTTTTGTTTTTAAAAAATGTCTTAATACGATGGACCTCTCAAGTGGATACCGGAAACATTAAGCAGATAAACAGTGAATTACCTGAAATTGATCTGAACTGATTTGGCTGAAATGTGTTCCACTTAGTGGACACCGGATCTTTTTGGTGTCTCAATTGATGGCAGTGGCAGTGTCTTAGTTGGTGCAATGTATACAAAACCAAATAAGTAGGGACATCCCATGTTAAAAAATTTTAGTTTTGCCCTCGAAAACTAAAGCGCTGATGCTAGGATTACATCTCCTTACTGTCACGGGAAGCACTCTTTCTACCTCTTAAATGTCAAAATGAGCATATTTGTTTACAAAAAATCAAAACAATAACGAACTTCTGTAAAATTATTGTTCTAGTCATCTGTTTCCATTCAACCAATCAGAATAATCCTTACCATCTTGGTGGTGCTATCTGTGTTTCGGGGGTGGCGTTCTCACTTCCCCATAAGGATGTCCCTACTTCTGCATACATTGGTTGGTGACAGGATGTCTAGTTAGTGGTAGTAGGTTAGGTTAGTTACATTTAACACTTTTTCTGTTGTAAAGCACTTAGTATATGTTTAAAAAAGCAAGGCTGCTCCCTCAAGGTCTCACCTGTGCCAGTTTAAATAGTCTTTGTAAATATAAAAGTAAAAAATAGAGGAAAACAACTTTTTCATTTAGAGGCTGTGAAATATAAAAATTAATGGAAAGTGAATTTCTCCAAAGCAAATTAAATATAATTCTGAATTCTGAAAGGTGACGGTCTTAAATCAGGCCCAATGAGGCTTGAATCAGGTTTTACAAACTAGATAATACTGTATTTTAGTTTAAATTCCAATTAAATTGCCCATTTGTCATGAAGAATTTACCAAAATAGGTTTGGCTTGACTGTAGGTCGGAGACACCCAACACCTGAAGTACATGGTCAGCATGGCAGGGCCGGATGTTTTCTGTGTCAGCACAAGTAAATCGTCACAAGAAGTTCTAAAGGTAAAACTAAGTCATAAGAATTTTTTTGTGGGGGAAAAAATAATCTGTACATACTTTCATACAAAATTTTTTAATTAAAAGTGTAGGTCCGTTGTTTTGAAATCAGCTAATACAAAAATCCACTAACTTACTCAAAACACTGTTTGTAAGAAAATATATAAAGGGAGTTTATTATATACATACATGACACACTTATTAGGCATACTGATTTACTGAATCACTAATTGGATCCATAAATAACCATAAGTATTAAGTTTATTGACTGAAATTCTTATTTTATAAACATTTCAAATGTTTAAAGTGGATCCAGGCTTATTAATCTATTAGTCTCACTAATTAAAAATTATTTTTTCTGTAGAGGATCGAGCGAGAAGCGACGTATGGCTATCAGATCCTCACTGTACCAGAGGAGGCGGCAGCCAACGTGCTCTACATCAACGGAACACTAATACACAGATCAGAGGACGAGATTCCAGAAAGTGCCAAGGTAAAGTGAGGTTTAAATTCATAAATAAATGTTTCCTCCTCATATAAACATTGGGTTATGACCATTATGAAGCTGGTAATGTGCTGTTACCATTGGATTTGAGCTATGGTATAATCATTGGATATGTATAACATACAGCAGAGGTTTATGTTATGAAAAAGTTTCTCGTTCAAGAGTCAAAATGAGTCAGAACATCTTTATTAAGCTTATTATTGTTTTACCGGTCAACATCTTGGACTCCTGTAGATTCTGTCACATTCGAGTTTAACTGCTTTCCCAAAAAAGGATGTAGAGTGCCACTTTCATGTAGGAGGGTCGTCTATAAAGTAACCGCCGTTTGAGCGTGGCGCGATAAGTAGCGGGGGTAGCGTCGCCATTCTTACATCGGCGTGCGCAGCCGTTAAGTAGGTACGCTTCTAGCTGTGCAAGAGAGAGCGTGCGTACGATTGCGCATTCTTTTTGTTATAACATAAAAATTGAGCGCCGCGATAGAAAGTCCTGCCTAGTACGTAGTGTGTGGTGTAATAAGATTTCTGTGATCAAAAAGTTAAACAGCCGCTGAAATTCAACGTTTATTGAGTGCGGTGTATGGCTTAAACATTATGAGCGAAGGTGTTGTCTGTCAATGGATTTGTTTGTTTTCGAGATTGTGGTTTTCTGGCATTGTGTTTGTCCACGACAACGCCCGCCCTTACACAGTCATGTACAAACACAATGCCAAATGTCAGAAAACCATGCTCATTTCTGTGTACAAAAAACTAACCTATTGACAGACGACCCCCTTTGCTCACCATGTTTAAGCCATACACCACACTCAATTCACAATGAATTTCATCTGCTCTTTATCTTTTTGACAACAGAAACCTAATTACTCTACACACTTCATACTTGGCGGGACTTTCTATTGCAGTGCTCAAGTTTTTACGCTATAACAAAAGAATGCGCAATCGTACAATGGTCTCTCTTGCACAGCTAGAAGGGTACTGCGCACGCCGATGTAAGAGTAGCGGTGCTACCCCTGCTACTTATCGCGCCATGCTCAAACGTTGGTTACTTTGTGGACGACCCTTGTATATTATTCAGAATAATTCAGTTTTTAACTTTCATAGCCAAACGGGTTTTCTTAAAAGCAGGTACTGTATCTACATTGTAAAACAGTAATGCAGCTATCATAAGACTGGCCATTGCAGGTGTTCTACGACAAGATAGATTTCTCCCGACATGCAGTCAACGTGTCGGAGCTGGCCAAGACCTCCTACAGCGGACTGAGCTCGTGTTGTTTGCTGCTCAGGAGATCCAGGCACATCCGCAGCCTCTAAACTCTGCCACCTCCCTCATCTCTCATCCCCCCTGTCCTCAGTGCAAACCCTGATATAAGCTCTAAGCTCGCGAGAAGTGTAATTTGCTTTTAAATGTCTGAAAGAATACATTGAATGATAGGTGTATCTTTTAAAAGTTATCGTTCATGTTAGTTTTAACAATCTGTATCTTCCTAACTAATGACTAAAATGAACAAATAAAATAAAGGAAAATAAATATGTTTGGTTTTACATGCTTAATATGAAAAACCTCTGAGTTTTGATGTATTTTTTATGAAGAAAACATCAAATCTTAATTGTTGTTACATGTTTAAAATAACTTTACTCTATTATTGTAGTAGATGAAATTATAGTTCACTGACAAAATTTTACACAGGAAATCGTTAAGTAGAATAATCTTTACACTGGTAATGGAGTCTTCTAAGATAGATTCCATTTTAATTTTAGACCTTAATTTTCTCTCCTGAAGATAGTTAAAATTACTTTGAAATCTAGTAATTGTAATAGTATTAATTTTATTAAAAAAATATTTTCAAAATTTTGAGTGATTCAAATAAATTATTATTCTGTATTGTCAAAAAAGAAAATAGTTGTATAAGTTAGATTGTAAAATTATTTATACTTTCCATTTAAACCAGTTGGAATAAAATATTGTCCATTGTGGTTTCAACAAAGAAAAAAAAAACTGTAGCTCTGAGTTTTTACTCTACCTAAATTTAGTAAAGGGTTTGCACTCTATTTCCTTTCCTTTTCCTCCCCTTCTTCCCTCTTCCCAAACACTAAAAGGTAGCTACCACTACGCTTAGCTTAGATCTGCCCTGATGTCAAACATCCTATCAAAGACATGTTCAAACTTAATTCCTTTTTATGGAATTTATTTGGATGCAATGTTCACCTTAAACTGTACCATAACATTCGTGAAAGCTGTATTTTACCTCAGTCACAAATGACTTAAAAGTCAAACGCATTAGCTTTGAGCTAAAAGCTTTAAAGGGACACTTCCAAAACTTTAAATGTTACACATAAAATATTTGTATTAAAACTAATAAAATCTGCAAACAGCCAACTATTATTTAGGAAATGTCTTGATTTTATCTAATAACACGTAACTTCCTGATAGCCTATGTTATAAATATCCTGAGTAATATCCTGAGTAATATGTATTTCAGATAATAAAAGATATATCGGTAAGAGAATTTTACATATTTTCACGTCATATTTGGATTGCATTATGTCTGACAATAATGATACTATATTAATAAGGAGTTGTGGAAACTATCTGAGTTTACGTTTTTGTTCTAGGACAAAATATTAATGAAACAAGCTTTGTGATTGTATAATAATATTTTGAAATCTTTTATTCGCCCACCTTTATGTTTTTAGTCTTTGAGATTGATTTAGTTTGCTATTTCTTAGAGGTCAGTGAAATTGATAACGGTTTTTTTAGCACTCTGCAAATTGTCTTCCTTCAACTTTAATTTTAGAAAACCAAATATAAAGTTTTTTTATTTTTATAACAGATTATTTATTAGAAAAACAACCTTGCTCTTTGGAGGACACAGAAGACTCTAGATGGTCTGAAATTCTTTGGTCCGGATATATATATATATATATATTGTTACTCCTTTATAACACTCATCATTTTAATTAAAAACAATAAAACTAGGTAGTCATGCCAATATTGATTAATAACTGATCAAATCATTGGTTGATTTCTCACAAAACAAATATGCGGACTGTCAGCCCACGCGCGTATATTGGTGTTATGGTAGACCACGTGTGTACCGGAGGGTTAACAAATAAACATTTATGTTCAAATAGTTCATTGTTTGTAACACGTTGAAACTAATTTATCAAATAAACATTTGTGTTAAACGGTCAACCGTTTTATCTCGTTTTACCCTTTGCTGTTATTTTGCATTAAAAAAAAGATACTTCCAATGATTCATAATCTTGTATATATAGACCGGGGTCCCATATGTTGTCCGATTATCATGAGTCTGCTGTATTTTTTAGGTGAATTCAATTTTTTCTCTTTCCCCCGAATAACAAACAGACCTCAAAAAATACTCTTATGAGTTCTTTATGAGCAGCTAAAAGCTGCAGTTATACATTTTGTGTTTTGATAAGTCAAACTATGTTAATGCCATTGACCATGAACGTTATGTTAATAGACAATCTCAGAGAATGGCTGTTTTAAACAGATTTTGGGTGGTGTCACCTCTTGCGGAGTACAATAACTACAAGTTAAACCATTGGCTAAACTCTAATACAACGTACCTGCAAAAATGGTTATTTTAAGATAACATATAATTTTTGTAGCAGGGGTCATTCTACAATTAGTTTAAATACCATGTCAGTGTAGAGTTATGGGAAATTTACTTAAAAAGATAAAGACATGTATCTTGTAGTTGGCAAAAATGTACTCTGATAGAAAATTACTTACTTAGTTCTAACATCCAGCAGCTAATAAGTCAAAACGGTTTAGGCTTTTTCCATTGAATAGCTTTTGTTCACTCTCATAAAAAGTTGTATTTTTGCACTTACGTTATTAGAGTTTTGGCGACAATAAAATCTTCAACTCTCTTTCAGCTATGTAATATCAGCTGAAAATAATAACATCAATTGCAGTGACCTTGGTGGTGCGTACTTGACCCTGGCCAAATTTCTGTATTAATAGGGGGTGAAAGGGCTCCTCGCAGAATGGCAGTAGTTATGGCAGTGCGTCACCTGCTCCATTTTATGCATCTATTTAAAGTCCGATAAAAGTGGATGAGGTTGTGAATAAAAAGCTGATTTAAGCTCTTTGATTCACTTTTTGATTTAAAACTTGTTTAATCCATATTAAGCTATGATGGTTCAAATTCAACTTTAATCAACTTAAGACTATCAACCTTAAATGAGCAGGTGAAGCACTGTGCGATGAAATTTTGACCCGTGAGATCTCAGAATGGTTGTGCAACAATGCGAACCTTATTGCGTAACCGTAGCAACGGCCACTTGACTGCGCAGGCAAAATAATCGCTTTATCCCTTTAACCCCCTCTTAAACAATGCATTGGATGAGAAGTCTATTTATTGTGTGTACTTTTTAACTAACTTGTGAAACATTATTTTTTTACAAATTTTATATTGGTATTTTTAGACTTTTATTTTTGTTATTTACATTTACTAGTAACTTTTTTACAAAAAAAACAATACAAATTTTTATTTTAGACTGTATAAGGCTTCCTACATAATATTAGTTTTAATATTTTGTAAATTTATTCTGTTTATCTGTAAATTAAGTTATAACGTTCAAATTATGTAATATATAAGTTTTATAGAGTTTATTTTTGGTGTACATTCCTCCAATAGAAGAGATTATAGATTTTAGCAAATATTTGTGAGGTGCATGTAAAAAAAAGAATATTTGGTGTTCTTTGGCTAGGAATGTGTAAAGAAAGTTCAATTTGTTGCACCAAACTGTAGTATTTGTTAGCTAGATAGTTTTATAGATACGATATAATTTGCCTGGGAACATCTAAATAATTCAATGTTTTATACATTTATTTATTTGCTTTAGCTTGAATATTTTATTCAACAGTTTATTTCTTATAAAGAAATATAATTATATAATTTCAAGCAGTACATTAGAGCCTTTAACACATATGAATTATGACTAAAGCTTGTTGGTGACCCTAAATTTTCAGATTACGGTGGGAGTTAAACTTTTATTATTTTGGATCTTTAAAAAAGTATGTATTAAAATTTTATATTATGCCACATAGTAAACAACTGCAATAGTACAATATAATGTTATTTCCTTAACCCCTGTAAAAACATGTAAAACATGCCTCTGCATTCCCCTGTTTCAAATGGTTTTTTTATATTTTTTTTATACGTTTTCTTGTAGATTAATGTTGGATCTAAGGCCCTCATACTTGATATATCAGTCAAAATCAAGTGTATTAATACTAGAAAAATATGAAAGTAACGAAAATTGAGTTATTTTTTATGTGACAAAGATATATTTTTAAATTTTCAAACTTTTAACGTACAATAGAAGCCCTCTAGTCCGGTCTCACCTAATCTGGCCGCTGTACTTTAGTAAATGAAACATTCAGCCACGGACATTTCTTGGGTCTAAAATAGACACAGTCAACTCCATGTTAAATTACCACAATATATCACTTAAATTGCTGATTTCCGGTTCCAGTTTCAGACGTGCTCTGAAATATTTTTTTCCTGTACTGTTTTCCATCATGTTGTTTATTTTCTTTCTTTTTTGCGGTCCGGAAGTTATTGTCATGAGACAGAATCCATCCGGTTCCACTTCTACATTAGGACCTTCCTTTACAGCAGATATTATGATAAAAAATTCATATGTATTATTTTCATTATTACGGTTTTATCGCTAACGGCCGCTTTCCGTTATCCGATCCTCATTTCGGCCCCATTACATCAACGTCTTGAGATAGTAAATTAATTATGACTGTTAAAGTTGATGACACAACATAAAGTTTGTACGATACCCTTTGTAGTTAAATACACTCCAATAGTTCACTTTTGGAACACAATATGGTTTCGGATTAGCTTGCTTAATAAGCCGCCACTTGAAACTGGCCATTTGAAAATCTGGCCAGGGGTCCTGTCCAACATTGCCGGATTTCAGGATATCTACTCTCTTAGTACTAATAGTAACCCTTCAACAAAATAATTACCAAGTTTTATTTTTTTTTTTAAGATATAAGTTAAGAAATTTTTTTTAAAAAAAAAAACGCGTCTAAAACAAGGGAATAAAATACTATGTTTTGCCCAAAAGCCGTATTGTTAACATGCGAATGCGCGACTAGCCCAAAGGTGAAGAAGACTCTTAATAAACAAAAAGAGAAGTTTATTGTAAAAATCAGTTTAATTTTTAAACTATTTTTAAGTTTAGCCTTACTTTACACCAATCGCACCTTAAAAATGAGTCTATTATAAAAGTTTAGTGAGTTCTATTCGTAATAAGTGAATTATGCACCAACAGGCTTTGGAATGATGTTTTACAATCAGTGTTTTTATCAGTTAACAATGTTTTTAGTAAAATAATATAGCAATCTTAGAGGTTAGCCGTTATTACTGTTATTAGATGGTATTAAAACCTCATAAAGAAGGATTGTGGTTAGTAAAGAATATAGTTTGATTTGAAATGGAACAGGCTAAACCTCATCACCAGAATTTTCATTTAAATGTATTATTAAGGAATAAATACCTGAGAAGACTTGTGAAATATCTGCTTAACGGTTCACAAGCAACATAAGTTTTGCCATTGCTAGATTTCAGAAAAAAATTAAATAGCTTAAATATTTTCAACCTGGTTACTCCTATTTTTGATAGCTAGCAACTTTTACAACTATTCACACTTCAGCCGATACAGTACGAAAGATGGTATTTGAACGTAACATTTCTTTTATAATAGTAGGGGTATCATGTAGTGTCTTAAATCATCATTCTGATTACATACTCAATAATTCAGTGTTTTGTAACCTGCAAAATTCAATAGTTTTCAACCATAAATACTCTACATAGTAGATGGAATTACTGTACGGTACTGAGCTTTCAACCCTAAAACATTTCATTGTTGTAATACGTGCAGAATCAATCACAGGTATTATCCTTAACCTTCCATCATGATGATGATTGTGAGACTTTGAATTGGAAGAATATACTGTCAGAAATAATGATTCAGCTTTATTGTCTCATCCTTTGAATTGCAGTAAAATCCTTGCAACTTCGCTTAAAATTGTAATCCTGGTGGTGTTGTTTGATTGTTACTTATTTAATAAGCAATAAGAGCTTGGTGTGGTAAGTTAGATGTTTGGTCCAACCAGTTATATGTTAGTTACAATTGTGTCCAGTCTTAAAGAGTTTACAAATAACTGTTGTAATGTAAATAGAAAAACAATAGTTGTGATTGAATACCAAGGGAACAATAGAATAACAAATGAAATGCATTTATTTTGATTTGATTAGTTTTCATATTTTAATAACTAATGAATAAAGACTGAATTGATTGTTGTACATTTTTATGTTTTGAAAAATCTGAAAGACATTCATGTTATTTATCATGCAATCATTGTTTTAGAATCACCAATTTTTATCTTTATTCATTGCATTATTCTCTATTCTTTTCATAACCTTTAGTCTTTCACATTCTTTGCCGCACTGTGTGCAATCAAAAATTAAATAAATATATATGTAATTGTCTGTTATTTGGCTTTGTTGTTTGTTTCCTCAAATATTTTCAGACTTGTGCTGTCACCGATTAGATAAATCAGTTATTAAACTTGTTTTTACTAATCGGTGATATTTAGTGACTGAAAACATACCTCTTAAATTAGATGAACTCATCATAATCAATGGGCTAAAAAAGATAAATAGTGTAAAAAAATTCAATGAAATGGTCAAATTCATGTATTACATGAAATAATTAATGAATTTTCAAAACTGGAATTTATATAGGTATGGTACAAAAATATTCCTTTAGCAAGTTGTGAGGCATTAATAGTATGAATAAACCAAATTGGGGTTAGCTAGATAGTACTACTTTTTTTTAATTTGGCTTGCTTTTTAAATACTTCATTTCTCTAGTATCCGATCTTTTGCTGGTGGCTACTAGTTTCAACCCACAAAGCAGACATCTTCAGGCAGCATACACATAATATGTGTTTCACTTCTAATAAATTCTAGTTCACTGTCATATAAATAACACCCACTCCAGAGCGGGTACTAGTTTATGAAAAAAGTAAACACAACTACTATTTTTTAATGGATTCTGATGTTGGTGGAATTTTGGTTGTTTGGCAGAACAGCTCCACCAGCCAAATAGTGTGGTAAGTTTTTTGTTCTATTCATAAAAAATTCCATTTTAATGGGGGAAGTTATTATATAATCCAAACCACAAGTTGTCATTATTTTTTGACCAATTTATTCGTAAAATAATTAACATGATTTAAAAAGGAAATAACTAGTAGCGAATCTAAAAACTGGGAGCACTAGTGCAGTTCTCTCTTCTGGGCCTTTATACAAACTGTAAGTGTCATTGCAATGAATTCCCTTCATGAAAAATGTGTTATAAGATTATGTGGACTAAATTTGTAAGAAAAGAATAAATATTTCCAGTCCCAAAAAATTAATACACTTTAAATCAGAAAGATGGGCCTAAAGAAGTTTTTGTAATTAAAGTAGATAATAATTATTTTCCAGTTTTAGTAAATTGACCAAGTGCCAGCCCTCAAATTTTTCCGCTATAGGCTCCAGCCTTTTCAGCCTATTTAGAAATACGGCCCTGCAGTAGTGGACGAGTTTATCATTGCTATTTGGGCGCCAAATATTTCCTACATTCCATATGCAACCATCTGTGATACCCTACGCAACATGCCTAATTTATAAACAATCATGCGTTGTAAACAAAGCAGATTTTAAATGTGGAGTTGAAAATCCCACCAGTTTTGAACTATGAGCAGTGAAAAGGTTTTTGATGCTAAAGAATCACAAACTAGTTGGAAACTATTGCGCTATCTAAAAATTCAAAACATTGCCACTGTAAAAAATCATGTGATACTATTTTTGAAAGACATGTTTTTAGTTACGATAAAATTCATATTTTGTTCATCTAAGGGACTTATCAATACACTGAATATTATACAATAAACACTTAACATAAAAGCATCCCTGAATGCTCTTCTATGTATCACAGAACCTCGGCAAAGGTTCTGCGTCTTCAAGGAGCCAAAACTTTTCATGCGCTGTGTTTTTTTTCATCCTCTTCCATGTGTTGACAAGTCCCTTGTATGAACAAATGGTGAGAGTAGAATCAATGAGAATACATAAAGCCGCATCTGCACTGGCCGAACATTCGTGGCAAACTTGTTCGGCAAACACAAAAAATCAACAAACATTCCTAACGAACATTTACCGGCCAAATTATTTACATTCTAAGAGGTTAGCTACGAACAAATAAAAGTTCAGAAAAACTTTGTTAGTAATTTGGCGAACATGTTTGGCCAGTGTGGATGCGGCTTAGTAAAAACATATCTCAGGGTAAACTAATTCAAATTTTGATTATGACAAAAAATGTACCATGATGTGATAAATTATAGATGTATCACTACATAATAAATCAACCAGTTCACAGCATAGTTTTTATTAAACAGCACTAGGAATCAACGGGTGCATTTAAAATAGCCAGGATATTGGTGTAGGAACCGGTGAAGAAACCAACGACTCCAAATAGGATGATGGCCAAGTTTTTCCACAGTATCCAGTAGGCAGTGCCCAGACCCTCGTCGGAACCGAGGGACACGATGATCTCCACGATGGCTGGAAACATGAGACCAAGGAAGGAGAGGCAGACAGCCCCGACCAGCGAGATGGCCGGCCCTAGGTGTGGGACTGCTACGGCAATGGCCACTAGAACCGACAGCCAACCAGTTACAAGACTTGACGAAGCCATAGTTGTTCAATAAACAAAATTTTGGGCTTATCTTATTCTATCCTATTTTTTTAACCCAAGAGTTTTGATAAGTCTTTGGGCATTTTCCTCGCAGCTGGATTTTTACTCTGGGAAAGACAGCAGTCAAAGGCCCATCCAAACTCTTGGGCAAAACCATAAATTCTTTTCATAAACAATTTGTTTAGAAAAGATTCAGTTACAATTCTTCAAATTACAACTGGCCTAAGAAATAATTGTTTTTCCCGTAACCTTGGTAACATTGTTTTATAAAAACCTTAATTCAATATTGTTTAAAGATAATTTTTTAATTATAAGTATTAACTGGAAACATAGTCTAAAATTTGATTGTATTTTAGAAACTTCATCAAACTCCTGAATGTCGCTGCTTTGAACCAATTATGACAAACTGGATTTGATTTTTTGAACATGGACAATCTACAGTGACTTCTTAGATTCATGGATGCTTAAATCTTATTATCCTAGCACAAAACCAACAGTAACAGGACCAAACCTGTGATGTGAGTAATAAAAATAAATCAATTATTACCTCTACCAGCAGAAGAGCCTACCATACTTTTATGAAAGAAAAACTATCTTGCTTGTTTTTTTTTTCAATTAATAAAAAGGTAAGTGAACTAATCTTTTCACAATGGACTTGACATAACATTAAAAACCTCGGAATGCCTGAGAATAAAGTACCGGAATGCTGGAATTTCTGAGAAATGGTAGGGAATGCCATTTTCCTACTAGGAACTCGTAAGATGAACCCGCTAATTTTTGTTAGCATTTCTCAGAATATGAGTAAAAGCCAAATAAATCCTTAATGTTGAAATTTTAATTTGAGAAGAATTATATTATTTTCATATACTACCTTATAGGGCCAAAAGCTTCTTATTATAAAATTGTAAAAAACAGTGGATTATCAGTGCTTTGCTATGAAAGTTTCCAGAAAATTTAATTGTCACTAATAATATTTTAGCAAAATTGTTTGAATGGATGCTTAAATGTTATTGAATAGCACAAAACCAACAGTAACTGGACGAAATCTGTTATGTGAGTAATAAAGATAAAACAATCATTACATATACCAGCAAACGACTTGCTATCATACTTTTATGAAAGAAAAAAACTATCTTGCTCATCTTTTTTCAATTAATAAAAAGGTAAGTAAACTAATCTTTTCATAATGGTATTCATATAACATTAAAAATCCCAAGGAATGCCCCCGAAGGGAATGCCACTTCCCTACTAGGCACTCATAAGGTGAACCCGCTAATTTTTGTTAGCATACATCTCAGAATATAAGTAAAAGCCAAATAAATCCTTAATGTTAAAACTTTAATTTGAGAAGAATACCGGGTGTTCATAAAGTCTTGCCCTGATTTGATAGCTTGCTATTAGAGCCACACACAACTTACATAGCTTCTTTTGAAGAGAATTTAATCTAGTTTTTTTTATATTAAGTTGGTAACACCTCTGTTTAGCTGTTTGACAACAATGCAGTTTTCTTTAAATTCGGTACAAAAGCAAATCAGAAATGGTTAGCCTCCAGAAGAAGTAACAGTGTGTCCTATGGTTCTATGAAACCCAGTCCCCCATCACCGGTACTGTCCAAAGACTTTTTATGCGAACATTCAGAACACCTGTACCTGATGTAAAGAGTATCGAGAGGTGGTATCCATATTTTTGTGACAGGGGCAGTGTGCGTGACAAGAAACGAACTTGACGCCCGCGCATTACTGAAGTCACTGTGGATTGGGAGTGATCGCCCGTCTAAATTGCCTCCTCGGTCACCAGACTTTACTCCTCTGGACTTTTTTATGTGAGGGTTTGTGAAAGACGTAGTGTTTTCTAGCCCAGTTCTTGATTTAGAGTCACTAAGAGAGAGAATAAGAAATGCAGTGGAGTATGATACTCAATAAATGTTAATAAAAATATGGGAAATTAGAAAAAGTCGCCTAGAATATTTACAGGCAACCCAAGGCGACACATAGAATTTTATTGAGTTTGAATATATGTAAATAAAACTTAAGAAATTACTTGTTAAAACTGTAAATAAAACATTATTCTACCATCATTTGTTTTCATGCTATTCGATTTCTTTATCAGGGCAAGACTTTATGAACACCCGGTATATCATTTTCAGATACTAGCTTACAGGACCAAAAGCCCCTTATTAAAAAATTAAAATAATGTCAAATGTACTGGGTTATTGGTGCTTTGCTATGAAAGTTTCCAGACGATTTAATTGTCATTGATAATAGCGGCAAAATTGTTTGAATGGGCACCTCTAATGCACTCTGAACAATCCTGTACTACTAATACACCCTTATGAAAGTTTCATTTTGTCCATTGTTAAAAAAATATATATATATCTAGAAAAATAGGTTCTTTTTAAAAAATCATAGTCCTTGAGCTATAAATCTAACTCCAAAAAGTGGCAATGAGTAAAAACACGGCTGATGCTCAGCACCCATTTCAGGGTTAGTATACTTCAATTGTGTTCATAATGTGTTTTTAAAAACCATTTGAGTGTCTCAATTGTCTATAAGTTGAATAAATGTTTTCACTCTTGTTAGATTTTCTTAATTTTAGCATACAAAAATTTCAACAGAGCAACTCAAAGTACATCATCTTCATTCACTGTCAATATTCGGCTCTCGTAATCAAAATACTTGTTTTCTTGTGATCAAAGCAGACTTTTTAAAGCAACATACTTTTTATTGAGAATCTTTCACATTATTTCTCATGTAGTTTGGCTATTTACCTAATCGGTTTTACTTAGGTATTTAATTTTAACTCCCTCCTATCACTCTGCAATCTGTGAAATGCTCTTTTTCTGGAGAAATAGCGCTCACAGAATTTCACAACAAAATTCACTTGACTGTTGACTGTCACACTATAGGTTTTAATTGATTAATATGTCATCTATACTCAATGTGATGATTTGACTCTTGTTTTAAAATCAAACCGAAACAGACGATTTAATATAAACGAAGTAGGCGTTCAAACCATAACACATTGCCCATTGTGCCCTTGCCATGATCCAAAGCTTTTGTGATTTTCATACACGCTTAATTGGTAAACCATTCAATTTTATGTTTGTTTTTTTTTTTACTATTTAACTGATAAAGAAAAAGCTTGTAATAATAATTTGTAAATTAAATGAGTACTACTGATGATTATAGTCATCAGTGCCACAAAATGTTGTTATGGTATTGCAATTCTTATAAAATCTCTTAACTAAGAAGTAATTAATGGATCTTTATAAATTTCATCATCTTTCCTCTCAATTTTAAAATCAAACCAAAACATGTGTTTTGATATTACACAATGCAAATATTTTTTTAATCCCCATGTTATCCTTGTGGAGGATGTTTTACGTTATTTCTCATCCCCTATAGAAATCTTTTGGGCCAATAATTTTCTTGCGTCCCTGGAACCGAGACTTTTAATTTGAGATCCCTCCCATCATCTCTTGTTTTGGGAACCGTTAACAATTTTGTTCCAAAATTTTTGTTTACAGTATTAAATTATACATTACATATAGATTCGTCCTAACAAGGAAGGAGGGTGAGGAACTTTACTGCCCCCTTAGATTTCCTCCTGTAGATGATGTAGACCAATATTACTTACCAGTCAGAATGACCAGGGCTATCCTCATGATGGACTCAATAATGGTTAAATGTTTAGTACAACCACAGGTGACTCTTACTGCTTTCCAGATGATTTCCATGGGAACGTGAAACTGCAGAGAGTATGTAAGAAATATTGCCACTGCTATCATCACCTTTACTGACTGTGCCAAACTGTGAAATAAAATATTAAAACAATAGTTGGTAATATATATTATTCATATTAAAAAAGAGATATTTCAAATTATTACAACCAAATGTGTTGCCATTGCTGAATTGAGAAATGTTTTTGTTTTTAGTTTTGAATCTTCCTTCAAAAATACAACTACAAATCCTGAGGAAAGTTAGGGAGGAGATCTTGATATTGGGAAATGTTTTTCCCTTCATCTTTATGAAAATCCTGTTATCTTAATCAGGGTTTGATGAACAAATTATTTCAATAGGCTACTAGCTTTTTCCCATAGCTTCACTCACGTTATTTGCCGTTAGGTTAAGCTCGTTTGCTACGCTCCCTCTCTGTCACACTCACCCACCATCAGGTTTAGCTCGATTGCTACGCTCACTCGCTATCACACTCACTCACCCTATATATATATATGAAAAATTGCTGGAATACCGAAAATTGAGATATTTCATTGAATTTGTTTCTTAGCAACAAATATAATGAAATAAATTTTAAGATTTTTTGAAAATTTTCTTATAATTTTTTTTGCTAAAAATCATATCCTATGTTACTTTTGATACCTGCAAGAATATGTGTGCAAAGTTTCATAAGATCGGTTGAGTATTTTTCACGTGAAAGCGTAACAAACATATGAACATTCACATTATTATAATATTAGTAGGGATAAACGATATATTATGCTATCATGTCATTTACTAACAACTAAAACATGTCCAAAGGAATCTCTGAGTGATTTCCTCAACAGTACCAGGAGGACTGAGCTTATGCTCAGTAAAATTAGTTAAGCGTCAGTCTCCTTTCTTAGACAAAGCTCGTTCGCTCCGCTCACTCGCCCTCTTTCTTTTTTAGATGAGCTTGCTCACTTCGCTCACCCACCATGCTGATTGGTGCCCTTTGGTGTAAATTTGTGGAAACATGGATTACATTTGTAACACCAATGTTTATATCTACAATTATATGTGATTTTTCTGTTCAATTGAGCAGCTACAAAAAATCTCCATAAGGATAACATGGGAACTTAGAAGGGCTCTAGGACGAAAACTGGATTTTACCCAGCTTTGGGACCAGCTCCAATCTATATCTCGTGGCCAAAAGCCTCATATTCAACCAAAACATCTAAAACCCTTGGAGTGATAAAAATTTTGCCTGTTTTGCGTTAAAACATTACCGTACTTGGTTTAGATTATAAGATTATACTATGATGTGTATTTATGTGATAGTTAAGTAAAAAATATTTTACCACTCACTCACATACTGTCAGGCAGGTTAAGGGTTATGCTGGGTTCGGTGGCTTCTCCGTACTTCAAGAAACCAAAGAATCCAACACTAGTATAGAGCATGACCACGAAGAACATTCCAATGTTTAACACTCCAGGGCAGCCGATGAAGTGGGTTGGGTTTTTCATATTGTTTTCTAGAGGCATCACCTGAAATACACCAATTCTGAAATGCTCAAATGAAAAGCAGTGGTGTTATTACTATTATTTTTAAAACAAATCACTAAAAAAAAAATTATATTAGAAAATTTATTAAAAGTGTCTCTTCTTTTTTTATGTTTAGATATATTGATCAGTTTCACTAAGTATTTTTCACCTTCTCAGTTACTCAGTATATTGAGATTCCCATTCCATTTAATTGACCACAAATTTAACAATATTATCTTAATTATGTAGGCATCATGCATCTTGATTATTCATCACATTTCTTAATTGATCCTTAATGAATTGTACAAGGGCTGTTCAATCAGAAATAAGTTCTTTTTTTATCTTGTGAAGGAAATGTTTCCAGTAGAGGGTATGTAAGAATCAGCCTTGGCTTGGTAGACTTATTAGGAATGTATTCTAGAGGTCTGTAGGGCTACACTGTGTGCTTAGGTTCAAAACAAAATGGGCGCTTCAAGTTAAAGTGGCACCTGCGCCAACGCTGCTAAGCTTGACTCTTTTATTTAATTTATAGGCACGAAAACAGATAATTGCAGTTCGAGACCCAAGCATCTACATCAATGCATTTTGCTTATGGAAACACTCAATAAAGTCCAGAATAAAGAGAAGAGAGGTTGAGCCATCCACCGCCTGCTGTCCATCTGAGGTAACCAATGATTTTCTTGCCCGAATTGACGATTGTGTTTGAGGAAAGAGGAAACTGCCAATAAAGATTTTCTCTTGATTTTCCCTTCTAAAGATGATCAGACTCTAAAAATTCTAATTTTTAATTTTAATAGAGGTTATCTGGATGGTTAATAGTGGCAGCGTAGCCCGCGACACGTACACTTGCAGGGGCCATTTTAAATTTCAATTCAAGCGTACAATGCAGCCCTACAGAACATCTGTGAATTACAGATAGATTAGTCTTTCTTTTTTCTTTCCCTACTCTGCCTGCCTTGTTTACATAGACTACTGATCTGTGCGTGGATCATATTAGACAAAGTAAGGGGATGAGCCGCTATCTACAGTATAGATGAAAGGTACTGATAAAATTCAGGGCAGTACGCGAAATCAATCCGACGTCATCACTGCCCTAAGGCAATGATTACAGAACCAAATAAGAAGGGCCATTCCAAGGGCCATTAAGAGTTTTGTCCTCTAAAACTAGAGGAAAAAAATGCAGCGCTGATGCTAGGATTACTTTCCCTAGTTGCAGTAGGAAGCACTATTTCTACATCCTAAATTTCAAAATGAGCATATTTCTTTAAAAAATCAAAGCAATAACCAATGTTTGCAAAATTATTCCAGCCATCTGTTTCCATTCAACCAATCAGCTTAATCTTAAAATACAAATGTTTTGGTGGTGCTATCTGTGTTTCAAGGGCGGTGTTCTCACTTCCCCATAAGGATTTCAAGGGTGGTAAGGATAGAAGGATAAGGGTCATAAGAATTATAAGGGTTCTGTATGCAATATACATTACGTATGATCCATCACGTTAACCAATACGCCACTGACTCACCCTAAATTCTTTCTACGTAGAATAATTTTGCTGATTCTTTTTACCTATTCTGACACTCGCAAGCATCTACCCCCAATATTTCCCTCTTCTGATAAAAATTAAACTTACTTTCTGAACAACCCTTGTATTATTTCATAAGTGAACATTAGTGAATACTTAAAATTGTTAATATTGTACCATCTACAGTAGCTTTGTAAAGCGGTAAAATCTGTGTGATCACTTCAGTGACTTCGTATCAATACATGTTCATATCAAAATACATTTGTTGTATTGTAAGGAATACAGCTTGGGAAAAATTTATCAAATCAGTCCTTTAATGGAAGCCTGAAATCGTCATGTTACTTTAATTAATACTTAAAATCTAATTGTAATATGACACAAATTATAAGTCAGCATGGTAGTAAGTACCATCATTTTGCTTTTTATAATTTTTTCTCTGTGTGCTCAGTTGATAATCTATTTGTCTCTCCATTATCTTCTTTGTTGTCAAAGGTCCTCAACACATTGAATGTATACTGTACTTTGTTACCTTATTTCAGTTGGACTCGTGGCATTCGGAAAGGCCACCAAATTAAAAATTTTAAACATACTGGTTATTGTTTTAAAACTGAGCATCAATTATATACAAATCTCTAGAGATCATCATATAGAGATCATCATATTCTGCATCATTTCCTTTAGGTGTTTTCCCTCTGTATGCTGGATGAACATTTCAATTTTAACGAATGATGCCCATTTCGATCATGGTGTTACAAGGATTCCTGGCAATGATAGGAAAACTCTTTTGTGATGTGTTCAACCTACCCCTTGTTATGTTTTGTTCTAAGCCAGTTTTAATCATTTCTAAAACTGAACTAAAGTATGCCAGTACTTACCACTCCAATACCTTCAAGGGCAAAAATGGCTGTGCCAAAAAAAATTGGCAGCTCCATCAATGATGAGAACTTTGGTCGTGATTCTGGAGAAGGGAGATCTTGGAAGATGTAGTAGAAAGTGATGCCCACACCAGTTGTCATCAGAATATTGGCGACCATGGAAAACGGAGCGAGGTACTTGAGGTGGGGGATTAGGTTCATGCAGATCAGGAATGGCAGTAGAGCCACCATGTAGAGCCTGACGTCAATGTCTTTACCTAGATTAAGGTCTACCACCTAAAAAAATTATTGTACTACTTAATAGTAATAATATGTTATGGCTTTTAGTGAGGAGAGATCAGCAATTAACTGATAGTTCTCCTCATTTGAAAGACCTGCACTTTTTTGTTTTCTATGCAGGTGGACCACCGGCTTAACGTGACTTCCAAACCATGGGAGCAGTCAACGATATTTTTGTCCACGAGCCAGGAGTTGAACCTGCGCCCGCTGGGTGATAACCCATAGCTCTAACCACTGAGCGACGACCCCCACCAACTACTTAAAAACTACTTTACAATTACAATAAAATTTAAAAATATTATTGTTACTGAAAAATTTTACTTATTATATATATTATTCAGAAGGTCACTTTTGCAGAACTGTTAAGGGTTGTGAGGGGTGCAAGGGGGCTTGTCTTGAAATTAAACGAATAATTTTTTTATCTGTATTTCAGAATTTGTGACTATGACTATTATTAAAATAATGTATTAAAACTGTGGGTCAAGAAAATCCTTGGCCTCCTATTTGTCTTGTGTTGAATTAGCCATGGGAAAGTTTTGTTACTTTAATACAACCTCTGCCCTGGAAAATAGGAAAATTTTATTTTTGGTAAATGTAAATTGTGTAAAGTTTTCAATGAATAAGCAGATAAATGAATGATCCAAGCTCAAAGCTAAATGAGCACTTTTAGTTACAGAATACAGTAATTTTCAGTTTGTTCTGTGTGTCAGTTGATTGCTCATCACAAATTACAAATATTTCTTAATAAAATCTATCAACAGAATCAGCATAATTAATTATTCTAGCCTAATACCGTGTTTCCCAAAAATAGTGTTACACTTTAAAACAGCTGAATTTTCAAAACAATATAATTACATATACAAGAGTTACATAGGCTTAAAGATCATAAAAAACAGTTTTGACTAGGTTTATCAGAGTTCAACGTGAGCACCACGAGTCCCCCTGCAGAGCTCCAAACGAAGTTTCACTTTCTCCCAAGTTTTGTGCAAAACATCTGGTGTAACTGTATTGATCGCAGCTCTGATCCTTTGCTTCAAGTGATTGACATCTCGAGTTTTTCATTGTATACCCTTGTTTTGACGTAGCCCCACAGATAAAAATCCAAAGGGGCAAGGTCCGGCGGGCGTGGATGCTAAGCCTTTTACCCACCCCTACCTATCCAACTATGAGGAAGATTTTCATCCGGGAAATTTCGAACGATCTCCCCGCGTAGTGTTGAGATGCCCTGTCTTGTTGAAAAATAACATTTTCATTCTCATTTGTGGAAGAACATAGAGCCCCAATAAACCAGCGTTTTCTGCAGAGAAAAATGGTCCAATAACACGGTCTCGTTTCAGAGCACATCAAATTTTGACCTTTGGAGAATAAGATTCATGTCTATATGAACGTTATGGCGATCTACCAGTCCCTACGTGTGGAAAGTGGCCTCTCATCACTAAAAAGGATTCGATTAATCAGAGATCGTTACAGTTACACCAGATGTTTTGAACAAAGTTTGGAAGGAAGTGAAATTTTGTTTGGAGCTCTGCAAAACTCATGGTGCTCATATTGAACTCCGATAAACCTACTCAAAACTGTTTTTTATGATCTTTAAGCCTATGTAACTCTTGTACATGTAATGCATATTGTTTTGTAAATATAGCTGTTTTAAAGTGTAACACTATTTTTGGGACACACGGTATATACATCTAAATTTGAGTTCATACATAGTTGAGGTCTCTTACTTGTTTGGCATTTCTTGCAACAAAAACTATGTATACACAGCAACATCCAACCAGGTCAAGCACAAGGAAAAAGTCCACAAGAAACCTAAAGAAATAAAAATTATTTACTTATACATTAATGTAAAAATTACACTAATCAGTAAAAAGTTACATGTCGTTTGCATTCATTTTAGCTAGAAAGCCCAGTACCCTACCAGAAGAACAAACTACATTGGTCATAGTTTTAAGTTGCATTAAATTTAATATAGACTTTAAGACTCTAAATGACTCAAAAAAGAATAATTTTAGTTTCGTACCGTGAAAAAAAGGCGTACTTCTGAATCTTTTGTGGACCTGCAAGGAAGGCAACTTCAGCGACGTCAGAAAATCCAAGAGCAGCAATTTTCATTTTCCAGCAGATTTTGTGGGCACATTTTACCTGTTAATATCAAGTTTTGTGGTGTTTATATAGTCAGGATTAAGGTACGGCTACACATAGCAGGAAAGGAAACGGACGGGAGAGTTTCTGATGAATGCTTCATGTTATCAAATGGGAGCGGCTTCACATGACAGGACAGGACAGGGAAAGGACATTCGGCGTGTCGGATGGATCGCCAGACAAGCATTTATTCGTCAAATGTTGTGTCCCGTCTGTATCCCGTACTAGTATGTGTAGCCACCTCTTCCAACGCCATCAGAAAATTCTGACGGAAGCTCTTAAAATTTGGTTTTTTCATGCATGCTTGGATATCTTCGTCTTCACTCATATGTGTTTGGGAGAGTTTGGCAGATTCAGGATATACAGTAATTTGCTGTCAGAGTTTGACAAATGAGTAAAAATTTATTTTATTAATATTCATTGGTTTGAAAGATGAGGGTAAATGTATTGCTTACTAAAATGGGTGACAAAATGTTAATTGAATTACTGAAAACTGTCATAAACTGTACGATTCCTCAGATGTGGATTATATGAACACTATTCATAGAAGGAATTGCTGTAAAAAATAGCTGCCTAAATAAACAATGGCACAGGTAGGTCAAAATTTTAGGTTCCTTTAATTTAGATTATTAATAAACAGCCAGAATAAGATAGAACAGGAAGTACAAGCTAGATTGAATGCAGCTGATAGATGTTATTGGGGCCTATCGAAACTTTTGAAAAGCCGACTCCTGTCAAGAAACACCAAGATTCGGATATATCTGGCAATAATTCAACCTGTTCTCCTTTATGGATCAGAAGTATGGACCCTCACAAAAAACATACAAAGAAAACTAATAACTTTTGAACATAAAATATTGAGGAGAATATACGGACCAACTTCGGAAGATGAGGTGTGGAGGATTAGAAAGAATAAAGAGTTAAGAGAACTTTTTAGAAGACCTGATATTGTGGCTTTAATTCGAAGTAGGAGAATCAGATGGCTTGGGCATGTTAGAAGGAGAGAAGAAGATAACTGTGTAAGAAGAGTGTGGAAAGGAAAGCCTGAAGGAAGACGACCACTGGGGAGACCAAGATTGAGATGGGGTGACCAGGTTGCTTGGGATGTCAGAAAACTGGGAGCAGAGGTGGACGAAGTAGACGATAGAGAAGGATGGAGGCACCTTGTTGGCGAGGCCAAAAATCTCCTTGGATTTGAGTGGCCACAGGAGTAAGAGTAAGTAAGTAAATTAGATTAGTCCTTATTTTAGGTGTGGGAGGGGAATTAATTGAACAGTGAACAGTGGAGTGAGTGTGGTGTGGCAACTGATGAGAGAAGCAGTGTCTAACGGGTGCGCGCGTAATGTCCTGCCTCAGAATGGCCTGTCCGTATCCCGATATGTGTAGCTAACCCATCAGAATTTTGTCTGTGTCCCCTCCTTGTGCTTTCTGTGTACTGTCCTGCTATGTGTTGCTGTACCTTTATTTGTATGACTTCATGAAATCAACAAGAAATAAGACAATTAACCCTTAAGTACTTGCGCCTTTTTTTGTAATTCATCTACTCGCGTCGTTGTCCATTCCCATAAAAAATATTTATGATTTATGTAATTGATTACAAAAATGGAGCATGACTGTTTAGAATCTTGTTTAGAAGGAAGACATAAGTGTATTTCATTGGTTTTTTTCCAGTAATGGCTTATCGTAGAAACCGGAACTTACCACATGTTTATGAAGTAGTTTTATGTAACCATAAATGCCACGTACAAAATAAACTTCCAAAACAACTTTATTACTAACTAATATCATATTTTAGTAACTATTAAGTAAACTGTAAAAAAACTGTTTTAAAATATTTATAAACAAATGAACATTTTACATTTTAGTCCGATATCCACTTGGTATTGCTGCAAACACTCCTGAAACACATTATTTGGCACTCCTTCCATGTGTTTAAGACACTTTGGTACATTTTACAGGTAATTTTTAACTAAAATAAAGAAACCAGAGAAAATCTCAGTTATTAATTTCTTGTTATAACGGAACACATGATAAATTATAAAATACAAATAATTGGGTGGGGGTCTCTCGGCACCCTAATGCACCATACGCACCCTACGCACTGCGGAAATTGCTGGCAACTGATCTTGCCACCCCCATATGACACTGATAGTTGAAAGTACTAAGTGGCACAAGAGTGTATCCAACATATTATAGCCAGAAACAAAAAAATTTACAATCTTGGAGGTCTGTGAACACCTAGCGTGAGTACTGAAGGGTTAAAAGGTGGCAATAGAAGTAAAAAGTATTTTGCTCCAATACAAACATACAGAGTTTGTGCAATTTTTCTAAGAAAGACAACAAGATTTACCATCATTACATTAGAAAAATCAACTTTCATAGCAGAAAAATCGCATTTGCATTGTTATTTGCTGTATGATTTTTACAATCATTGTATCTTTCTTTAGCAAATTAAATTTGTAAAGTCCTCAACGTCTTGTAGAGTTTTAATAGCGTTACTCTTTTTTTTCTTTTTCTTTTTTTTTTTTTTTTTTAATAACTGCCTCTGAAAATTTTAAATGGTTGCCATTTAAAAAATACTAGAGATCGCCCACTGGTCGAAATTCGACCAAAAATTCAGTTGATCTTGAGCCAATTAATTTTTAAATGTTTTATAAATGAAACATCTGTTCTACCTTTTTTGGTAGTATTTGTTATTACAACAGCTGTCTTATGATTCAGTCAACTATCCTTCTCCCATAAGATTAACATTGAAACTTTGAAAGGTTGTAGGGTGTAGCCCCGTGGGCCATTGTGAATTAAAACGCTATTCTGCTCATCTACAGCACAATACCTTTCTAACGGTATGCGCGGATTTCTCCTACGATGCACACAAGCTGAGAAAAAAGGAGGAAATGAAACATGCTTGCCTATTAATATATACAGGGTGTTTGATATGTATATACACAATTTTTTTTTACAATAAAACCTTTAATAGAAAAAGTTAAGAAATGCAATTTACATTGTTACAAAGCAAATTTAATGAGGTTTCATTTGATATGCAGGATTTAATTACAACTCTACATGCACACCAGTATTTGCAGCACATTTCTCTAGTCGTCTTGGTACATCCGCTACTGCAGCCTGCAACATGTGTGCCGGAATGTTTGTTAACACCTCACGCACTCTATTTTCTAGTTCATCCAAATTTCTGGGCATAGTACGGTAGACTTCTTCTTTGGACCAACCCCACAAAAAGAAGTCACACGGGGTCAGATCAGGACTTCGAGCTGGCCACTCATAAGGTCCGCCTCTTCCGAGCCATTTGTTTCTGAAACGCCTGTTAAGCCAACTCCTAACATCTTCATGGTAATGAGGAGGGGCACCATCCTGCATAAAAATAATGCTTTTTGCATTTTCCCACCTAGAAATAACTGGCCAGACCTGTTCCCGGAGCATGTTCAGGTACCTTACACCGTTCATTGTCTCTCTAAGAATAAATGGTCCAACCACGTTTGAAGAAGTGAAGCCACACCACACAGTTAATTTAGGCCGTTTCTGCAGTTTTTCAACACTCATTTTTGGGTTGTGTTGTGCCCAGTAATGACAGTTATGCTTGTTAACAAAGCCCCCGACATGAAACACTGCTTCATCACTCCATAATATGTTGTCAAACAGTTGAGGCCACTCATTGTACCACTGAATGAATTCTTCAGAAAATGCCATTCGTCGATCACAGTCATCTAAAAAAAGTTCATGGACATACTGTGGTTTCCAAGGTTTAAAGGATATATGTTTTCTTAATATTCTATGAACTGCGTAAGAAGAAAGACCTGTTTCTCTGGAGGCACAACGCACTGATTTCTTTGGACTTCTTGTAAACACATCACGGACTCTCGCAATGTTTTCTTCGGTGACGGAAACACGTGGTCGCCCAGATTTATTTTTGTCTAAGACACTACCCCTTTCCACTAACTTTTGATGACAATTTTTTATAGTTCTAGAATTTAAAGTTTCGTGTATCCCTTTTACACGTCTCCACCATCTTTGTACAGCCACAACTGATCGAAAAACTTCATATCTAGCAGCAATTTTAGCCCTATCCTCAATACTTAACACGGCTGGCATTTTGACTGAAAATTGAGGTTAAGAATTACTGCCGCAACAATGATCAGCTGTTTACATAAAACCTCATTAAATTGTCTTTAATTTGACATATGTTGGATACAGCTGGCATTATTATTTCGTGAGCTACATCAAATTAAAATGGTGTATATACATATCAAACACCCTGTAGATATACATCTTAAGGCAAAATTTGTTTTTTTTTTCTGAAAATGAACATTGGTGTGATAAAGGTCCATATCTAATACAAACTTTATACAATAATCTGTAACGGAAATAAAAATTATTATGTGTAAAAGAACAAAATGGCAGCCTTAAGGTTAATTTTGGAGTTTTTGAATATTAATATTTTGATTTGCTGTGTCCGCTTCGAGACGAGGCAAGTCAAATGACTTTTGTCTTAAGTTGCCTTGCCTCGCCTCGTCTGTTGCAGTGTGTGGCCAGCCTTAGACACAGAGATACCTAAAAGTATTTTAAGACAATTCGGGGACACCCAGTATATTCTTGTTGTATCAATAAGTTATGATTGATGCAGCTGACCTACCAATATGTGTATCGAATATGCACACATAATCCCAACAAAAAATGTGGAAAACAGCCCAAAGTAGAGTCCAGCACTCTTGAAGGCTGCCGGCATTGCCAATATACCCGTACCCAGACTACCCTTCATCAGATGGATCAGTGTTTCTATATCTCTGTAACAGATTGAGATATATTACTTTTGGGCCAGTTGGTTGGCAGTTTTCATTAAATTAATCAGCACTAATAGAAGAGTATTACTTTGACACTAGCGCAAGGAGGACGTTTTACAATGAGTCAAAGAAAATCATATCGATTTGGAGGAAACATTGGGTTGTAGGTTCGATCACAATAAGTTAGCTTTTGACGCTTTGAAACTACCCAGCTGCATTTGGTCATTGGGCTATTAATTAATGATCCTGACAAATGAATTATAGTAGGATTCACGAAAATAGTCCGATGAGAGTCAATACATTGTTGCCAAATTTATTCTGAAACACATTTTTATACTGTATTACACATGGTAAACATAACTACAAATGGCAACATTGCTGGGCGAGAGGGGGTGAGGGGGACACAGCTGTTAAAATTTCCATCGGACTATTTTCGTGCATCTTACTATAGCAGGTCTTTCCCAGGAACAAAGGTACACATCATCTGGTTTATCACACTCAACCTTAAAATACAAACAAGTCCAATTTTGTAAATGGGCCAGGGGCGCAAGTGATTTTAGGTTTGTTGGGGGCGCAAGCAAAAGAAAAGATTTTAAATCGCACTTCAAAGTTTTCGTTCTAGAGCCCTTCAAAGTTTCCATGTTATCTTTATGGAGATTTTATTAATTGAATAAAAATCAGCTGATAACTGAAGATATAAACCAATGTGTTACATCTTTAACCTGTAGTTTAGGAAAATTATGCCAAAGTGCAGCACCCATCGGGTTTGCGAGTGAGCGGAGCGAACGAGCTCATCTTAAAAAGGAATAGGGCGAGTGAGCGGAGCGAACGAGCTTTGTGTGAGAACGAAAGTGATAATTTTACCGAGCTTAAGCTCGGTCCCCCTGGTACAGTACTTGTAATTTAACTGTGAACACAATACACTGTAATACAAAACAGCAAACAAACTCAAACAGTGTTATGACAAAAAAGTAACTACTGTATCTGGTAAGTTTCAGCCATTACAGATAGTAGGAAATTAAATTTAGCTTGCCCTAACCCAAAACCTTCACATGTTAAATAAAGAGAGTGGGTTAGGTTGTAATGTTAATGCTTAGTCCTCATTTGCTGTACTGAATCCACTGAATAGAGATCTTGCGATCTTTTTTTAACAGTTGGGGAAATTTCCCCCCTTCCCCCAATTTTTCAATCCTGTTAGCGTAATTTCATTGTACTACAGTATGAGAAAGTGTCTATTTACTCACGTGGTTGGATGTTTGACGTCACGGTGTTCAAATGGGTTGAACTCTCCCGCTGTTGAGTCTGACAACGACAGCATTGATCCAACCATTGCCAATCGAAGTTGTTTTGATGCACGTTCATAGCTACAAAAAATATTTCACATGCACTGAACACTTATACTTAACATGTCTGTAATAATAAGCTACTAACTTTCCTCAGGATCGAACAGGCAACCTTTGGGTTGAAAGGTGAGCACCACAACCGCTCAACTGTCCAGCCACTTTATATTAAAACCTACCAGTAACTAACTAATCAATAATTAAAATCATAATCAGTTAAAAGTTGTAATAAAAAAAGATTTTATGGTTTAAAAAATAGCTTGAAATATGTAAAAAAATTGCTCACGATTTTCCATTTTCTAGTTTATATTTGATCCATACTATTCATTTTGGAGGCTTTTCTTATTTTAATTGAATGTAGTGCAATTTATACTAAACAAATTTATAAAAATGTATGCCGAACTTGAGTGAGCTGTGTTAGATTTTTAAACAACGTTAAAAAGATAATTGTATTCAGCATCATATTAAGTTTCACCTGGATCAAGTTTGGTATTGTTTTTTTTATAAATTTTAAAGTGAATTTGAAATGTATATTTTAAAATATGAAAATACAATCATGCTAAAAATTTTTTCCACAAGATCATCACAGCCAGTTGGTGACTCACCACCGGACCTTTACAGCCCCGGCGGACGCGAGTTATAAGGGTACCTCAGCAGGTAGTCCCGGGTCCACCGGTCAACTGAGAATAGACCATAATTGAAAACTCCATTCTTTGACAGATTTTTTCCTAAGTCAATCTGCACAATGCTGAGACATACAGTCTTTACAGCCAATAGAAAACACAAACAAAATCCAAAAAATAATTATTCTTACAGATTTGATTGAAGGGACACCCAGCTCTGAGCCCGTTGAAGCTCAGGGGCGTCTTCACTATTTGTCCGCGGAGAAGGATTCTGTGAAGCCAGGGTTGGAGGTGGACAAAAGAAAACTTGAGATGAAAAAACCTCAGCTTCTAATTGCTTTGAAGAATGTTTTGAGAGTCATGTAGGATTGATTGACATTACAGTGTTGATTTTATAATATTTGTCTAATTGAATAAGTCACTGTAGTTTAGTTTACAATAAATTTCAAGTATGTTGAGTCCGTAGAGGTTATGCACTGTTATCACTTTAGGGTTATTTAGGAATTCTGTAGTTTTATAATTAAACTCTTTTAGCTGTCCAAGCAAGTTATCTTTACTCCTTTTATTAAAAACACAAATAAAACAGGGTTAGAAGCTATTCCTTGCTAAAAGTTTTAATTCAAGGCTAAAACCATAGCTATCTGTCAATCATGTTTTCAAAATATGTTTACTTGGAATGTTTTAAAACATATGAGACCATATCCTAATTTTTTTTAGACAGTTTTATGTCAAGAAATCTATAATGAGAGGAGGTAGCTGACATCAAGAAAAACAATAGCAAAATCGATGATGTCAAAGGTGCAGCCTTTAAAATATTCCAAGCAAACCACTCATGTGTCAAGATAAACACCATGGCATGGTGCAGAGGTGCAGGACCGCTTCAATCAGCTGTTGGTGTCACCTACCTTGGTGTGTTCTAGATGCATTGATTTATGTAATCTTGTATATTTTGACAGGAAATTGTAAGAGTAAAAGATCATGGATTGAATTGTTGTTTAATAAATTGTTTTATTTCATAATATAAGATCGCGCCATAAACTGACTCATAAACTCATCATCACTCATAACTCACATGACTCATAACTCATAACTCGCGCCATAAACTCATCTATCATTCTTACTTGGCTTAAACTATCTAGTTAGATCGTCATTTCAATGAAGGTATTAATATATAGCTGTTAAATTCTTGAGGTTCAAAATGTATTTTATTCACTACAGTGCAAAATATGCTTAAAAGTCAACAGCATTAGTACCTACCCTATTGATGATTGATACTAATATTCCCATTTTTACCTCTATCATATATACAAACTAAGCGATTGCCTAGGGTGCTTTGGCCCGAAGGGCTTGATTAGGCTGATGGGAGCCTTCCTGGTCATCTATAAAGAGCTCCATTGATTGGCAATAAAGGACTCCCCCAATCAGTTGAAGCAGCCTCCCCCACTTCCTATGATCTGCAGTAAAAAGCACCAACGATTGGCAGGCATGAATGCCACCAATTGGTCTTCAAGACCGCCTCAGATTGACAGTGCCGACAGCACACCTTCGAAGACCAAGAGGACAATCACTAAACGGCCCAGAGGACCACTCGGAGTGGAGGAGACTAACACCCCATCCACGGGGCAGGGTTCCATCTGTGCCACCGAGTGGCTCCATCTTTGAGACCACCCTAGGATCATCCCTCGGTGTAAAATGTTGCCGCAGCCAGGGGAAACACACATGGGGATGAACAGTGGTCTATATTAAAATATGTTTTTATTTTCATTTGTATTTGTTCAATCTTGGTCCTTAAACCTCTTTGCTTTTATCCACACGAGTCAAGCGTATATTATTGTGAATAGTTGCCTTTTATTAATTCAACACGAATCGTTCACAAGCCTCATACAACTTTATATTATGGAGAAAAATAGGGAATTCAGGATATTAAGGAGTGAATTTTCCCCAAGGTGGGAAATAAAATTCTGTCTTCAGACCGCACATTAATTTTGAGGAGGTATAGCTTTTTTGGTCTTTGTAGGATATAGGCCATAATATATGACTAGTGTACATGTTGCTCGAAATCAAGCAATTTAGTTTCAATACTGATAAAAATTTCATTTCTCATAACAGAGAAATTTTTAATACATTATTTACCTTTTAAAACCAAACTAAAAAGCTGGGCTTTTATTTTTATAGAAAAATAACATCTCGACTTATTTGAAAATTTTGAATTTAAAAACAAATAGGCAAATCAGTTTTTTACGCTTTTTTCAAGTTATATTGCCTAAATTAAAAAGATAAAGCCAGTTGGGAAATCTATACAAACAGACGCGTGTTTTGTATAATATGTGGGGGTAAGGTGCCCACCCACTTCGTCACCCCCCATTTTGTCACCTATCATAAAAATCACTGAGCCGTACGAATGAGGGTCGGCCGGCGTCCCGTCCCCCTCGGGGCCTGCTACCTGAACTGATCGGTGTGAAGTATAGGATCCCGTTCCCAATCACAAGAGGGAACGGTGTTCACCGTTCATGACTCGTTCACCTCCGTGCAGAGAAGAGTGTCCAAGCAGATTAATACTATAGTAGTGTATAAACATTCCATTATCCTGTATATCATAAAAGAGTGCACATTATTGTCTAGAGAGGAAACTACTGTACAGAGCATGGTCATTTTCGTTTACGATGAATTTTGCATAGCTTCTAGATATTAGGAATAATATAGGTTAGAACTCATCGATTGGTTTACTGCTACAGGTGAAAACAAAAGCAGAAAACTTTAACTGATGTATGATAATTGACAGATAACAAACGAAATTAACACATTATGTTTGGAATAGTCGAATAAATGATCTGAAATGAAAAAGGGTGCACAGTTTTCAACAAGTCTTCAGGTCCATTTACACAAGAGGTTGATTGATACGCAAAAGTTGACAAATCTTACCAGTATAAATGGTTATATGTCTTAAGAGAATTATTACAAGTGCTTAAAAGTTTGATTATACTTTCCGTTCCGAAAACTACTTCATGATATACAGGGTGTCTTTAAAGTCCATCACCAAACTTCATAATATGTTAACACTCTTCTCTGCACGGAGGTGAACGAGTCATGAACGGCGAACACCGTTCCCTCTTGTGATTGGGAACGGGATCCTATACTTCACACCGATCAGTTCATTTAGCAGGCCCCGAGGGGGACGGGACGGCGGCCGACCCTCATTAGTACGGCTCAGTGATTTTTATGATAGGTGACGAAATGGGGGGTGACGAAGTGGGTGCACACGGGGGGTAAATCTTAGAACAAAAAAGCCTTATCGTCTACAAAGTTTCCATGTAGCGTATAAATAATATAGATAGATTTAATTTTCAAAAGCAGACATTTTTTAAAATCCTTGTTAATATTTTTCATAAATTTTATTATATATATGATTTTGTGGACTTTTTGGGCAGGTTGCTGTTTTCCCTCAACCCTTGAGACAAGTGTCTTTATTTCAAACCACCTACTGTTGCTAATAACATTAAAATATTATATTAGAACATTTAAATGTATTTAAATTTCACTATTTGACCAATTATTGACAGTGCTTAAAATCTACCAGCCCCATTGGGAGCTGGTGCGCTCTCCTAATGATCACCATAAAGAATGTAAGTGGTTTCCAATGGTCGGTATGGTATTTAGTATAGAAGATGTAAAATCTGCAGTGGTAAAACTAATTTAGTCGGCTAAAACACTAGATGACCTAGCTCAATTCTTCTTTTATAGAGTAACAGTTAACTTCTATTATATTACAACTTGATAGATCTTAATTAATATTTATACTACTCTAATGCATTTTATCATATTTATTTAGCGAAAACAGTTTAACTAGACTATTAAAAAAATTAGGAATGATTATATTGTTCATGTAGTATGTTCAGGGTCACCAATACTTTTTTGACTAACTTATTTTAAACCAATAGAATGAAAATTTATCACAAGTCTATATTAAACAGCTTTGTGCTGAGACATTACTTTTGCTGAAAATGTGTTTTGTCTACAATAATTTATTGTTAAGTAAATGTTTTTTTTTAGTAGTCCATGTAAATAGTTATGGGTTATGGTTCATCAGACGAAAAAATAAAAAATATGGGTTTGGAATGTCTTTGCACACCAAAAATTACTTTTAAAAGCCATCCAATGACTGAAAATTCTTCCTCAATTTCTTTTTGTCCCATAATATGTCTAATTAAAATGTAAATTTTAGATTGAACAGTTGTTAAGTCTTCTTGTTTAGAAAACAAAAATGAAATCAGAGGAATTATAATCACTGCGCATATTATCAAAAATCTAATGTTAAGTAGATATTTCAGCTTTATCCCATCCTGTTGTGGAGGTTTTATCCCTTTTGAATCACCACTAGCTAGATTTACACTTTCATTTGATGGTGAAATTTCTGTTATTTTAGTTCTAGGATTATTATCACATAGTCCTAAAGCCATGACTGTACACTTCAAAGTATATGCTTGGTTTGTCATACAATTATTTTCACATAGAGGCATAGGTGCACATCTTGTCAGGGGACACGTGTGATTACAAGACGTAGCAAATGAACACTCTTCACTTTCACCATCACATCCTGTGGAAGGGTGGTTTTCTGAGTCACTCTCTGTGCAGCTATTCTCATTAAAGGTTTTACCATATTTTAGGTGCCTCACACAATCTTTGCAGTGGAACAAGTTAACTTGCACACCAGACTCTGACGTCTTCCTAGTTACAGGAGCAGTTTCATCAGGTTTGTCACAAGTTGGGGCTAAACATTCCACTGGAGGCTCCTCCTCTAATGCAAGCAATCTTTTCTCCTGATTTTCTTCTTCTTCATCTTGTAAGGTTTTGTAGAACAGTTCCTGTCTCTTGGGTTCGTCTGCGGGATGAAGCCCAAACGGCATGGCCGGAGCACTGTGTCCTCCGCAGCTGAGGTGGCCGACTGTCCGGATTGTTGGATTTATGTATTTTGGCTTGGCTGACTTCATCTTCTTCAAAAACTTTGGACTTTCTTGAACGCTTTCTGTAAATTTAGAGGTCGGTAATAAAAGGTTCTCTTTACTGTGTGACTTGTACTTCATGACATAAGTAGATACATAAAACTAAAAACATTGATATAAATCATTTTATATAATTACCAAACCTTTAAAATTTAGAAAAATTAATGCTTTTAAAAATATTTTAAGTAATTTTGAAGTAGGTTACAATCAATTGTAAAACCATTGGAAAATATACAAACAAAACCATGGTTTTTGGTAAATATTTATTAAATCATATGTTTTATATAGGAAATATGTAAATGAAGGTGTCTAGAAAACTAGCACAAGGTAATAAGAAAACTAATTTTAGAAGTGGTAACAAAGTTGTGTATTAAGTTAGGGTGGGTTTACACGTGAGAGTTTTTCACTCTCGGAGAGTGGTTAGTTACTCTCATAAAAATCTCAGACAGCTGTTGATAGTACTCGCAGAAAACTGTCTGGGATTAACAATCTTGGAAAATTCGCTTGTTGTGTAAACACCTCTGCGAGTACCTGCTGAGAGTACGAAACTCTCTGAGAGTGAAAAACTCTCAAGTGTAAACCTACCTTTAGAGCTCTTCTCTACTGTACACTATATAAAAGTGTACAAAAAATTTATGTTTTGCGGTTTCTCTACAAGCATAGTGTTTGTCTGATTATTTCTTTGCCTGCAAAACTATATAACATTTTTTTTTTTTTTTTTTGTTCTTCAGAACCGTAATCTTAAATTATATGAAACTACATTGCATTATAGCCATAATACAAGATTAGCACAGTTAGAGGTCTGTAAGTAAATAAATGGTGGAATGTATTATTTCACTTGTTTTATTAGTCCCTTAATTTTGTCAAGTTTTCTCAGACACGCACATTTGTAAGAAAATGGATACAGTAATTGAATTTTTACTCTATGTGTAAACATAGAGGAAATTTCTTTACGAGTGAAATTTCACTTAGGCAAATTTTTGACCCCCAAAAAACTTTTTTATTACTAATTAATTTGATTTCAATGGAATTCTCAGGTTGGATTTTAATGTATTTTAAACTACGTAATAAACTATAATCGAGCAATTATTTTTAAGTATTAAAATAGCTTATTTTCCGGAAGTTGTGATCGAATTTTAATTGTTTTTAGACTAATGTAGTTGCTATGATCAGTTCATTTTCCCCCATCTCAGCTGAGTTGTCGCTGTGTATGCTGAAAACAACATAACTTTTTCTTGTTTATATCTGCTCGCCGTTATGTTACGTTTTTAAATAAAATTTAATTGATATTTTGACAGACCTATTTGTTAAATGAAATAGATCAACACTGATGTTTACTTGTTGAAGTTATAAATTATACCAAAAGATAGGCATGTTGATGTAGAATGAATTGCTGTCGTACGGAATTATGCGATTAACTAATTCATGGGATACAACTAATATTCGGGAAAAAAGATTTAAATTGAACAACTAATTAGAATGTGTTGTGCCTTTGAGGCCTACGTCTCAGGTAACAAAATATGCATTAAGTATTATGTAAGTATAAATCCTACATTTACTTCATTTTTATTAATTTGCAATCATGGATTTTAAATTGTACCGTATTGCTTTTGTTTTCGCTCTGCAATCTATTTACCTTTAATAAGCATAATAAATTACTTGATAGTTTTGAGGTCCTAGCCAAAATCATTGTTTGTATGCATTTATTTGTAGGTTTGGCCTAGAATGCGTACAGTAGAACCTCGATAGTTTGACACTTTGTGGACCTAGAGAGTGTCGAACTATCGAAATTTCGAACTATATAGGGAGTATATGGGAAATTTAACACTGGGAGTGTAAAAATATTGATTTGAATTTAGGAAACACTAAATTTCATTGAACCCATAACTTAATTGAACTTTAACATAATCAATAACATACAAATCATTTGCCACATTGTTTACATTTTCACTTTACATTGGAACATCGTATTTGCTGTACATATGCTTACTTAAATGAATCCAAAAATTAGTGATGAAAGGAATTAATCCAGTATAGGAAAAAACAACTTTTTGATTAATTTGTACTTGGCAGCATTTATGTGGCACCATTTTAAAGCTAATAAAGTCTGCATCTTCTCACAGTTGGTACGGTAAGTAGCCAAGATTTACAAATATTAAGCGGAATTAGTCAAAATTAATTTTGTTTGTTTGTTATAACTTCAGATTCAGCTAGGCCATATTGTTTGAAATATAAGCCTATTATTTGTTTTATTTGTATTATTGGTGAAAGTTACTTTCATTTATCTTAGAATGAAACTAATTATATCAGGTTTTTAAAATCGTAATGGTATAGTTTGATTGTATTTTTGATAAAATAGCAATATTATTGCAAAATAAAAATTTAAACCATCGATAACAACATAACGGAGTTTCGCCAAAATAATCTTGGACAAAATAAGCAGAGAATAATAGTATGAAATAAAAACGTTCTATTTTTTATAGAAATAAAACCTTGTTCATAGTTGGTTGGCTACCATTTGCCATTAAATAGTAGTATATTTCACCATTCTAATTTAAAATTATACTTAATTAAATTTCTTCTTTTATTTTTTCATGATGTCTAACATTACGCATGCAGCGAACTCGAACAATATCACCTGTCCACCCCCTACCACTTAAGGATGGCCTGCCAAAGGGGTAATTTATTGTCCCACTTGTGTTTAAATAATTGGTAATCTGCCAACATTTCTGTTACTCACTCTTTGAAGCTTGTTTGTGCACCTGATTTTGCACTGTCATATCAGCACCAGACATTCTAATAAGATGAGGGAATATTAACAAATTACCTCACTACCCTCGGTGAATACTCTAAAGCCTGGAAGCTAAATCAGAACCCAACTAAAATTAGTGAATTTGATCTCATGGCAACTCCTCTACCCTAGCTCCTGGTTCTGTGTAATATCACTCCATCCGAAATAAGACAAAGGGATGCACTGGTTAGGAAATAATTAAAGATCTTGTCTGTTCCTCTCAAGATTCATAATTACCTACCCCAGGTCAGTGGCGGACTTACCTACGGCGCCGCCCCTAGGCCCGTTCGGCCGGCCGCCCCTTTGTGTTTCACGAAAAGGAAAGGTTTCAAAACGTTAAAGCGATATTAAATTTCCCGTTGTTGGCACGCTAATTATTGCATTTTTCCAAGAAATATATAGTACAATAGGAGTATTAAAGTTATATTAAAGTTATATTAGTTATATTAAAGTTGTATTTATAGATTTAAAAAAAAAAAAAAAAAAAAAAAAAAAAAAAACACATATTTCATGGTTGAGGCAAGAATGAATATGAATAGGCTAAATTAATCGCCGCGCTGGACGCATTGCCGTTTTTGAGGAAATTCAATAAAAATTTATTCAATTTAAATAAATTTCACAACATCTGCCACCTCTTTGACTGCCACTAGAAACACAACAGCAGGTACTGGTAATGCACACTGACAGTGCTCGCTACTCGCAGTCGTATGTCTGCCTCAAGGTGACTGTAGGCCAGGGCCAGGTGAGCTACATCCCATAAGAGCCATGGTTTCACTTTCTGCGACATCCGTGGATGTCGCCACAGCTAGAGGTTTTGTTGGTTAAAAAGTGTTAAAAAATCAACATACTACTCTTCGTTGCGTGCACGTGTTGCCAACGCTGCAGGAAAAAAACAATTAATTGTTCTCGTTTGTGTTGGACATTTTTTGTCTCAACTATTACTAAAATAAGGAATTTCAAAGCAAACTAGGGTAGAATTTATAGTTTTATATTTACCTTGATTGATAATTGTTAATTTGGTCATTACCTAATGGTTTATTATTAACTAATAATCCAAATGTAAAATAGAGTAATATGGTGTCATTACGATAAATATCGTATCCGTGGCAAGACTGCTTCATTCTCTTTTTCAATCAGCTGTGTAATGGTAAATATTATAACGTAACTTGACTTCCGTTTTAGTTTTGACGCTTCATATCCGGAACACAAAAAATAGCTATTCGGCTGACCTGGGAAGAAGTTATGCTTCTTCCTTGACAGACCTTGTGTCTGCCTCTGCACGTCGCGTCATGAACGTGAGTCATCTTCACCGCTCACCACGCCCCCGCCGCCGCCGCGCCGCCCGTCGCCCGCTGACGCGCCGCCCGCCACCTGCCGCGGCCAGGCGCCCCTCAACGGCGGGCGCCCCTAGGCACGTGCCTAGTGTACCTTATGGTAAGTCCGCCACTGCCCCAGGTGAAGGGCCGACGAAGGACAAACACTCCGTTGATGGACTTAAACTTTCCACCCATAACAACCGGATATCCTTCTGGGGCTCTTTCCAAGGTCAGAACAGCTTTTTGTTAGTTATCCTGACCTTAGAAGAAGGTGGTATGGATCTTCCACGGAAGCAGTGGACTTTAATCAATCGTTTTATAACTGGCGTAGAAAGATGTAATCATTGGAAATACTAATGAGGGATGACACAAGACCAGTCATGGTACGGATCACATAGTCACCTGAAGGGTTGCTCGGTCTGCATAGTGCAAGTGAAGCTCAGCTGCAATGGCTTAGCGCCCAGGATTTAGCTTTATAAAGAGAGACAGCACCTTTTTATTTTAAATTTTAGTTTTACATAAACTGACCCAGGTGCTCTGCAGTACAAAATCTCTTTTAGAATTCTATTTCAAAAATTTGGTGGGTGGCTATTAAAGCGGTTTGATTTATATTATGATTACAAAAGTCATCACAAAGAAATTACTAAAAAATATTTTTCAATGCATAGTAATTTAATTTAGTTTCACATTTATTAACTTATGATTAATCCAGTTTCATATTCAACCAGCAATATAAGTATGCAGAGAGGTATAGGTTCCGATGATTAAAATTCCGATACCCAGCATGATCATGAGGATGTCTTTGATCAAGATCCACTTGCAGTAGCCAAACTCATCTGGGTAGCGGGTGACTAGCTCCAGTGTAAATGGACAGATCATTCCGAGGCCGGAAATACAAAATGCTCCAATGAGGGAGATAACAATGTCGATCTGAGGTATTGACAGTGCCGCCACAACTGGAAAGAAATTTGAATAAGTTGAAACATAAAGTGTTATAAGTTTGAATATAAATTGCCATTGAAACATACAGTAGGCCTAAATGAGCTGCATATCTGCTATATATTGACGACTATCCAAATTCACCAAGTTTCGATTGATGATCCAAAATTAATTAAAAAAAAAAGGAATCCTTACATTTTAGCATCTTCATTTCTTACACAATGCATTTGTTTGGTAATTAGGACCAACATTGTTTGAAGAAGACACCTCAGATAATTTAAATGTCAATCTAATGTACTTATGTATTATGTATGGTAATTAATTTATTTGTGTTTTTGTCCAGCTCAACACTATAATACTATAATTTCAAGGGGAGTAAGCTACATCTCATATTTTTCTCCTGTCAAAATTGAATAAGTCAGAAAGTCAGTCTTTGTAAAACGCATTCATATGTAGAATCTAAAGAACAAAAACTGTAAACTGAACATTTTACAATTGTATTAAAGTTGAATCAAAGAGGATACCAAAAAGGGCCGGTCCTAGGAGGTTTTCTGCTATATTGAAGTCTGAATTTGGCGCCCCTATTGATATACAAGGTCCCCTGCACCATATATGAACGAATATTGCAATATGTTTAAAAGAATGAGTAAATAATTCTGCTCAACATGTATCCTATATTCATTCTTATTTCATCTGCCTTGTGTTTCTGTATATTTTAAAATAATCTATAACATCTTCAAAACTATTTTAGATATGGAATTTAAACTGAGCACAATTAAGGCACCATGTTCGACTTGACAATCACTATTAGTATGTTTGTTTTCAAGACCCAATCGTTGATACACTCCGAATTTATGCTATATGATTGTTGTGTTGTTTTTGTAACTGTCAAATATTGCCATGATTTTAATATGCGAATTAAGATTGTTCTTCCCGAAAAACGAATAGACCTATACTTAGTCAATCACTCAGAAAACGTTCACACGGGTTCACAGTGTTATTTGTCAGATAAAAAAAAAATGAACCTTTAAGACGAGATTCCATTGCTGTTTGCGGTACAAACACTGTTGATTATAAAAATTCACTCGATCTGCATTTATGACAATTTTACATGATTCCACACACATTCAGTAGTGAAAAAAGTCTCATGCATATCATATACGGGAACTGAGATACTTGAGGGCGCCGCACCGCAAGAGGCGCTAATATACCAACAGCGTGCCTGTTCAGTTGTAAAAAAAGACATAGATTAGCTTAATATTTTGTATCAGAGTTTAATACATGAAAAATTATGGACTCAGCTAGAAAGCATTTTATTTTTCAGTTTCTGCCCCTCCTGCGCTCTCGTCAAACCAAAACTTAAGTATTTCAAAACTTTGAAAAAATGTGTTCGCGTTGCAGCACCTCTCCCAGTTGGCACACCATGTGTCTGCATGGATCGCATATCTCGCAAACTGAGCCTGATTCCAAACATAATTTGAGACTTAATTTTTATCCAGTACCTGATTAAAGAATGAAAAATACACTTACACGTTACCATAACTGTGACTGTCCTCAAAAGGTACTCAACAATGCATTCCTTCAAGGGGTCAGAGACAATATGTCTGATGTAGTTGCCCCAGAGGATCTCGAGAGAGACAAAACACTGTAGGGGGTACGTGAGGTAGATGCAAAAACCATACATGGCGTATACGAGCAGTGCAAGCCTGCAGGAAAAAAGACAACCGTTACTCTTACCGGTGACTCGTATGGAAAAAAACAAAAGTAATGTTAACATGTTTGGGTTTAAAAATTGTATCAAAGAAATGTTTTCATCGTGAGAAAAAATGGCAAAAAATTGTCCATTTTAAGCTACATTTTTAAATTGAAGTTTTAGAGAGTGCTCACCTGAAATCCCCCCTCCCCTTAAATATTAAATAAAATAATAAGTATATGGTTACAATAATAAAAGATTAGGATGGATTGAAAATGAGTAAAATTAACATGAAGTAATTCACCAAAACAAATAAAAAACAAATCATTTTGAAAACTAAATGGCCTTTAGCTATTACTTTTTGTGTTTAATACTACACATTACACCCTTCAGAAGATAACTAATCTCCTCCCGTTTTCAAGTGGGGTCTTCTAACATTATAAATACTCCCTGTCGTAGCAGACCTGCGTACTCAGCGAATTTCCAAATTAGTAATATTAATTTTGACCACATAAAACTGTAAACCAAATAAAATCACATGCTCATAAATAGGGAAATAAATGGCAATTCTCCTTATGATAAATATAGGGAGAGTATGCAGGTATGCTGCCATGGGGAACACTAAAAGTAGGTTTTTATCATAAAAAAAATTTATTTCGACCATATGAAGCCATGTACTAAGTTTTATCAATATCTTGTCCATTGCTAAAGGATTTTCCTATTCTCCATATAATTAACATGGGAAAAGAGTATGCAGGTTTGCTGCCATGGTAAGCGCAAAAACCAAGATATTTGACCATAAATGGATGGATTTCAACCAAATGAAGCTGAATACCAAGTTTCATCAAAAATCTATATATAAAGGATTTTCCTATTCTCCATATAATTAACATGGGAAAAGAGTATGCAGGTTTGCTGCCATGGTAAGCGCAAAAACCAAGATATTTGACCATAAATGGATGGATTTCAAGGCATGGATGGATGGAGGCAAGCATGTTTCTTTTCCTCCTTTTTTCTCAGCTCGTGTTTATCGTAGGATAAATCCGAGCATACCGTTAGAAAGGTATAGTCCTGTAGATGAGCAGAATCCCATTCTAATTCACATCGGTCTTCAGGGCTATGCCCCACAGGCTTTCAAAGTTCCAATGTTAATCTTATGGAGAAAGGATAATTGATTGAATCATTATTAGACAGCTGTTGAAAAAACAACTGCTAGAAAAACAGGAAGAACAGATGTTTCAGTTATCAAATGTTTTAAGCTGCTTGAGTCGAGATCAACTGAAATTTTGGTCGAATTTCGACCAGGAGGCGATTTCTAGTATTGGTTAATAAGTGAAATATTAACACATCCCTATTCTCCATAAGATTAACATTGGAGCCCCAAAATACAATGTACTGTCTTTAGACTTTGTAATATCTCGGTAACCAATTGAGATAGAGCAAAGCTTCAAAATACTAAATTGTGTTTTTTTTTTTTAGTTAAATCCAATGATCAAAATAAAAATATTAAATTTTAAAAATTTACATATGAAAAATGCAAAAAAACCCAATTTTGGGGTACAAAACCCCCCCAAAACTACCCCTTCCGGTAGGTCAATATGTCTGGTTTACGAACTCATCCGAATAAACATAGGATTACACATCTCTACCAAATTTGGTGTCGATCGGACCGTTTTTACGAGAGGTATCGTGCCTAGGGACACATACATATACATATACAGGGTGTTCGGAAAAAACGTTTCAGGAATTCAGGAGTTATTGCCCACATCAAAATAAGCAAAAAAGTTCTTGTAAACATATGTCCTAAAATGCTTCGTTAACCCGCTAGCCGCCATTTTGTTTTTTACACTAAATAATTTTTATTTCCGTAATGGATCATTGTATTAAATTAATATTTGGCATGCACCTTCATCATAGCAATACCCATTTTCAAGAAAAAAGTTATTTTTTTCCAATGTGTATTTTCAAAATGGCGGCCATTTTAAAATTTTAAACTAAAATATCTCAAAATCGGTAAATTTTATTAAAATTTTATTAGACACAAAGAAGTTGACTAATTGAATTATCTAACCAATGGTACCAAGTTTGTAAGGATCCGACAACAAATAACGGAGTTATTGAGATTTTTCTGCATAAAAACATTGATTTTGCATTGCAATTAATGCAAATTAAGGTAATTTTAAATGAAAAATCTCAATAACTCATTTATTTGTTGTCAGATCCTTACAAACTTGGTACCATTGGTTAGATAATTAAATTTGTCAACTTTTTTGTGTCTAGTAAAATGTTAATAAAATTTACCGGTTTTGAGATATTTTAGCTTAAAATGTTAAAATGGCCGCCATTTTGAAAATACAAATTGGAAAAAAATAACTTTTTTCTTGAAAATGGGTATTTTTATGATAAAGGTGTATGCCAAATATTAGCTTAATACAATGATCCATAACGGAAATAAAAATTATTTAGTGTAAAAAACAAAATGGCGGCTAGCGGGTTAACAAAGCATTTTAGGACATATATTTACCGGAACTTTTTTGCTTATTTTGATGTGGGCAATAACCTCCTGAATTCCTGAAACGTTTTTTCCGAACACCCTGTATATATATACTTTTTTCAATTAAAAAGAAGACAACAAAATGTAAGTCAGGTAGATGTAGGTTTTTTCTAATGAAACTATGTAAATGTGATAATATCTGGTTGGTGAGGGGCGTGGCCATCTGTTACAGAGTATTTCTAAGATTAAGTACCAGGTTAACCAAGCCTTGCTATAAGTCACACCACATAAGTTGACGAATGGCCAAAAACAGCTGGGTAGGGCGAGGGGAGGAGAGGGGGTACTTTTCCAAAAACATTGACCTTACACTACATGCAAATTTTTATAGAACAACTGATTATCCGATCATTTTAACTGAATAGTAGTGAAAATTCATTCGTCAAGTTACGTGGCGGGGGTTATAGTTGGTTTTAATTAACTTTTGTTATAGTGTCATGGTAATCAAGCTATTAAATCTACACCAGCTGTTAAAACACAGCTGACACAGATAACAGCTGTTAAAAAACTGCATAAAATTAATGTTCCTTTATTTTTGTTTATTTTTAGTTGTTATATCGTTACCAAAATAGCAACCCCTACTTTGTTTTATGTATGATTCTATCTCTCTTTTTCAAAGTCAGAGAATTCGTACGTTAAGACCAATATTAAAAATTACAATTTTAAAACGATTTAGACCAAATTCGATTTTTCCTGGGATTGAGGCTATTTCTAAACTTATCCTTGCGCCAAAACACTCTTGAATGCAAAGTTTAAGCAAAATCTATCCGCTAGATTTTGAGATTGTAAAATACATATCCCTTCAGACATTGCTCGTATTATAGTATAGGATTACTAAAATTACTGTCTCTAAGTTTTCAACTTAAGAGGGGGTGAAAGGGCTTCTCTCAAAACGTCATGCAGCAAACCAAATTTGAACAATTATAGCTTAATATAGATTCCTAATATAAAGAAATTCAAAATAAAATAAAATAATCCAAGTCTTTATTTTTTATTTAAAACATCTCTCATTTTTATCGGACTTTTATCCCACTGCACAGTGAATTTTTGACCGGCAAGACACCTGACACTGAGCTCCTCTAGCGGCAGCCGTTGAAACTGCTGGGCGCACAGGCTATGAAGGTAGTCAGTGAATATCATCTAGGTCACATTTGGCAACAAAATTTCTTCCTTTACCATCATCACCTGAATCTTAGTCTCACACATGCATGTTGGCGTACAGCAGTGTTTCTTTGGCCACATTATACAATGAATACTGGCTATAGTTTCTCACTCTCTGAATTGTTGTGTAGCATTGGGAACCGTATTCAAGTAGCTCCCGCAACAGCCACTTGACTGCGCAGGAAAAATAACCGAGCCTTTAACCCCCTCTTAAACTGTACTCCATTTTTTTTTTTTCAATTTAAAAAAGGAAGATCTTCTGTCAAGTTCTATTAGACCAAGTGGAAATTTGAACAAAATCCTTTTTCACAGTAACATTTATTATAGGCAGAATTACTTCTTGACCTTTGAAAAAGATACAAATCCTTATAGAACATGACGTGAAGTTTCCATCAAAAAAATTATGTTGAACTGGAAATATAAAATACTGTATTAATTGTCTGGACTGTAATGCCATCTGGAAAAGCAAACAAGATATCTAATGATTTTCTACCAAAAATTATTACATTACGAATCAGTCTATCTCATATTCGTGTGGTTTTTATAAAAGTTTTACCTTTGACTTTTAATCAACTGAAACCATTTACCATTCATCTTTAGGTAAAGAGGCAAAAATTGTATCCTTTACATCTTCTCCATACTTGAGATATCCAAGTAAGCCAAAACTCACATACAATAACGAGACAAATCCCAGGCACCAGGGAAATATGCCCCGCCAGCCAAGAAAGTGATCAGGATGTTTCATATTATGTTCCAGTGCAATGACCTAAAATGGAAAATATAATTATATGACTTAAAGAATCATTCTCAAGAAGACTCAATCGAACTTCAAGTGGATGACCAAGACACAAATGATATACAATAAACTCTCCATATGAATCATAAGGGTAGAACTTAAAAATGTAATATATTTAAATACAGTATTTGAACTTTTGACTTGGGTTTGTGGATTATTATTCTAAATTCAAAGACGTTTAAAATGCCAAAGTTATTTCTAACCTTTTCTAAAATAATTAAGTCCCCCAGGGAAGTCTCAGAGAATACTTCTTTGGCATTTGTCACATCGTACATAATTTTAATCGTATTAAACATTAGAGTAAGTGATATTAGAAAATATTTTACATAAAAAATTACCTTTAGATTTTAATGGAAAGTTTAATTGCCTACCATTTGTGATCATCCATTTGAAGTCCGGTTTGCGGCACTGTACTCAGCAAAATAGACCTTCAATTTGATGTACAATTCAACCTATGCTTACATACCGGGTGTAAAAAAAGCCCGTCCCCCCCCCTCTTTAATTTTTTTATTTGTTAAGATAAACAAATATCATTTGGGGGGTGATAGTAACTTAACACAAAGTACTTTTTGACGTTATTAAACATTTTTAGTCGTGTTAGGGGGACGGCCCACCAGGAGTCAGATGAAAATCTTAAATGTAAGCATAGGTTGATATGTACATTAAATTAAAGGTCTCACTTGGCAGAGTACAATGCTGCAAACTAGACTTAAAATGGATGACCCAGACGGAAATGGCAGGCGTTCAAAGTTTCCATTAAAATCATATGGATAAAACTTTAAAATGCAATAACTTTCTTAATTCTCAACCTTTTGACGTTGGGTTTGTGGCTAATTACTCTAAGTGCAAAGACGTTTAAAATAATGTATGATGTGACAAAAGCCAAAGCATATTTCTGTAAGACTTCATTAGGGGACGTCCCATAGAGGATGTTTAAACTAAAACTTCTTTATTCTCTATCACATTATCCATCATTTTAACGTCTTTGCATTTGGAGTAATTAGTCACAAATTCGACGTCAAAAGGTTGAGAATTAAGAAAGTTATTGCATTTTTAAGTTTTACCCATATGATTTTAATGAAAACTTTGAACCCCTGCCATTTCTGTCTGGGTCTTCCATTTTAAGTCTAGTTTGCAGAGTTGTACTCTGCCAAGTGAGACCTTTAATTTGATGTACATATCAACCTATGCTTACATTTAAGATTTTCATCTAACTCCTGGGGTGGGCCGTCACCCTAACACGACTAAAAATGTTTGATAACGTCAAAAGGTACTTTGTGTTAAGTTACTGTCACCCCCCAAACGATATTTGTTTATCTTAACAAATAAAAAAATTAAAGAGGGGGGACAGACTTTTTTACACCCTGTATAACATGACAACTTTTTTGAGATATCATTGTTCCCCAAAGGATATTTATTTATCTTTACAAACAACAACATGGGGGAGGGACTTTTTTACACACTGAATCTATAGGCAAGCATGTTCCTTTTCCTCCTTTTTTCTCAGCTTGTGTGCATCGTAGGAGAAATCCGCGCATACCGTTAGAAAGGTATCTTCCTGTAGATGAGCAGATAATAAAATTCACATCGGTCCCCAGGGCTACGCTCTATAGGCTTTCAAAGTTTCAATGTTAATCTTATAGGAGAATGATAATTGACTTGTCCATTAGACAGCTGTTAGTGATGTAATAAAAATTGTAACAAAACAGGAATAACAGATGTTCAGTTATAAACGTTTTTAACTAATTGGGTCCAAATCAACTAACATTTTGGTCGAATTTCGACCAGTTGGCGATCTCTAGTACAGTATTAATAGGCAAGCAAAAAATTGTCCCTTTTTCCCTGCTTGTGGGCATTTTAAGAGAGAAATCAGCACATAACGTTAGAAAGGTAGTGTCACGTAGATGAGCAGAAACCCCGGCAGCTCTAATAAGTAAGATCTGTTTGATGAAACTTTACACATCTTTGAGGGCCGCATGTGTAGTAATAAATTTACATTGGTGTCCAAGGATACACCTTTACTGGCTTTCAAACTTCAAAGTTCATCTTATGGTAAAGGGATCGATCGCGATGATTGATTGAATCATTATATTTTGACAGCAGTTGTAATAACAAATGCTAGCAAACCAAAACAGAGATTTTCCAGTTACAAAATATTTTTATACTGATTGGGTCCAGATCCACTGAATTTTTGCCCGAATTTTGAATAGTGGGTGATCTCTAGTGGGTATGTATTCTTCTACATACCAATCCTAATAAAACCATATCCAGTCATTGTACTGTCCCCAAACCGTAGCCATATTAGAATGTTGATTATTCGTTTAACCCACAGTCTAAAAGGTTATTTCATTTCACTCTTTGATTTTTGTTATATTTTCATTTCAATAAAACCGCAACATTAATAAAGAATACAGTTTTACAAAGGGTTTTAAGGAGAGGCAGTCCAAAAGTTTAAAATTTGTATGTGCATCTGGAGAATCAAACCTAGCTATGGCCTCTTGTCCAAAACCACAACTGACTAGCAAAATACCATATTATATTATATTGTCATATTGTTACCTGTTTTGAATACAAATACAACTTAATGGAAATATTCTCAGCAAAAAAAAACTTACCACTCCTATAGCCTCAAGGGCAAACAGTACAGTCCCTATGAAGAGTGGCCATGTCTTTACTTCAGCCACCATTTTGACCTTATTGGTCTCCCAGGCTCCGACACAAAAGATGAAGTAGAGGCAGCAAGCAAGTGTAAACATGATGAGTATGTTAGCCACCAGCGATAAAGGCATCAACTTCTTGAGATCGCGAATGTAGTTCGACAGGCAGACAGGAATGAAAATCATCAAAATGTATAGCTTCAAGTCCAAATCCTCCACAAGCCTTGGTTCAGCCACCTGTCACATTAGTTCATTGATGCAAAACAACATTATATGAATTATTACTTACATCTACCTAATCCACGAAATAACTCAATGAGAATAGACTGAAAAAGTGAAAACATATCAGATTAAATAATTTTTATCCACAGACTGAGTAGATCCCTCAAGAATAATGGACAGACAAGATAAATTATGCAGACTTTTGTTATTAGATTTCTTAAAATATTTCTGTTAAACTTTTTTTCTGTATTTTTAATTTTACATATTTGAAGCTGAGTTTCAGTTTTATTCTTTGTGAGTATGATAATTCTAGACTATGTGAACACAAAAGAGCAAAAATGTGACAACAGTAGTGAATAGTAAAACTATCTGTGCCAGAGCGGTAAGTGGCTGCCAAAAGTTTCTTTCAAGGGACTCATTGAGTTTAAGGTATTGTTGAGGGGGTGAGGGATGAGGCGGATTAACACAGGCTATCATTTTAAGTTAGCTGACCAGCAGAGCATTCAAAGGAAAATAAGGATGTTATTAATAACAGTTGACTGTAATCTGATATATTGCCAATCAATCAGTTTTCCGACACTTTTCTAACATCGATAATGACTATCCTGCAACATTTTTCAGTACGGTATTCTGTATTAGATTGTACATAGTCAGTTAAATTTTAATACTGGAGATTTTGTTGCTAGTGTGGCCGCTTTTTCACTGTTCAATCGTCATTGTTTGGCTATACTTACTGTATTACTATATTTGTGTGTATTTGAGCATCAACGTCGCCTTCTATCAATAGTATCAGCATTTTCGTTTAATCGTCAATCATCATTGAGAACAGATATCATATGTCAAAAACGGAGGGAGTAAAGTCAGCTCATAGAAACAACGCTTATAGATCTCTGCCTGAATGGGGAATGGGCCACAACAGCGCGGTACTAGATGCTCTGGTGGAGCGTCACCCTGGACTGCGTCTCTGGTGACAAATACAGTACCTATACTCTCGTTCATACAACTCTGTGACATCACGACCCCGCTTCATCGGAACTGATGATCTGGATGTTATTTTTTCCTTACAAAACATTATTTTTATGTTTTTGTGTCCTAAATCTCCAATTCAATATACCCACAATAAAGTAATGTATCAAATTTCGCACCAATTGTCACAACACCTTTAAATAATCTGCATCCTTCAATGTGATTGATATGAGGTAATGAAATATTTGTACACAAATATGAAGAAGGGGGGACAGGAAGTAAACATCCAGTAGCTCTGTCTGTCTGTTTTGTGAGTGTACCTGTGTTACATAGAATGCCAATTGACAGTTGAAATCTGAGTGAAAAGCGAACAGATTTGTCTATTATGAGAATAAATGTGGTGTTTGCCCCTTCCACGGCCGCCTCTCCGAGGAGCAGCGATGGCCCGCCGCGCATGGGCGAGCCACTACCGAGAGGTAAGCGTTAGCGTGAGCTCTGTCTTGGATTGGCCGTCAAATAATCAAGATGCAGGACCTCTAGAGGATCCACCGCGGGGAGCCAGGTAACACCCCGGGCCAAGGTAAGGAGTCTAAATTATTTAATCTTTAATCCCCTTTTTATACCTTTTAATAGAATGGTTTTCAGTAGGTAAAATAAATTAATCAGATTAAGCTTTCTTTAAATGCCCAACAACTAAATGCCAGGTTCGGCAAGTCTTTGGCCTGATTTCCCACGTGATCAGTAATTGGAATTGGTTTTGACATTAATGTTAATATTTAATAGCTTTATACATTTAATAAATTATCTCATCAAAGCTGGCTAATTCTCTGATTATATATCGGTGTCTGCTCAACCTCTGTAGTCATTCATGGGTTAAGACATTTCCAAAATGGTCGAGGCGAAGGGTTGGCTTTATAGACGACCCTGGAGTCTGCATAAATTTAAAGCTTTTAAAAGAATCAATGATGGTGAGTTGGTAAAAAAGATTGCTCGGGAATAAGGAATGGGGACATCTTTATTTCTTGTGATTTTTTTCTATAAGTTAATTGTTTCCTTATTTGAAATTTTAGTATCTTATTTTCTGAAAATCTCTTTTGTTATCTCACAATTTTTTTAACTGAAAAGATATTACAAGCTTTAGACATGTAATCAATAACACAAAAAAAATGAAATATATAAGGTTTTTGGTTATAATTTTAAGTAACTAAGGTATTACCATACTGTAAATTTTATTTTATTTTTACTAAGCTGTATTTAAATAACTTAAGTCTCTAATAAATAAGTCTTAAATAGTCCTTGATATTGAATTGCGATGTACTTAATAGTATGGTAATATCTATTTTTGTACAACCTTTCTGTAATATCTCAGAAAATATAATGCTATTCTAGTGAGAGAGGGTTTTTAATTAATTGTTATCTCTTCCATTCAAAGTACGTTATAAAATTTAATTGCATGACAAAATGTTTGAAAGAAGATTTTCTTAGTTTTAATTGCATCACTTGTTAAACTAGTTTGATTTTTATTTTATTTATTATTTTTTCTTTCTCTTAATCCCAAGGTACCCCACCATATACCATATTTATTTTGGTTGAACATACTTTTAAGACTCACTTGCTTTATTGATGATGCAATAAAGATCACGTAGGCTGAACAAAATCCAAGTTGACAAGTTATGAGAAAAAAGTCAACCACCATACTGAAACCAGAATAAAATACTATTAAAAATACCCCCGTCGCAGCAGACCTGCGTACTGAGCGAATTTCCAAAGAGTTATTTTTTCAATATTAATGAACTTTGTGGCTATCTTATATAATTAATTAATAATCTTTAGAAGGAAATGTGATATATTTAATGGCATTTTTTCTGAGCTAATTATTTTTATTTAATAATTTATATAATAATATTTATATTGCAATAAATATTTTTTTACAGTAATAAAAGTGCATATTCAAAGCTTCCATGCAAAAAGAATTATTTGTTTACAAATCCCAAAATATAAACATTCCAAATTTGACAAATGCAGAAGAAAGCTGATCAGCTGATTATTAGGAACAGACACCTTATTATCTCCATCTCTCTTGCTCCTATTATACACTTATTTTCCATGAGAATACCATGGGATTTGGCATGAAGGTTTGCTGCCATGCGGGTTTTTGATAAAATTTTCATTACTCATCAAATAGGACAGGTTCATAAAAATTTTTATTAAGATATGTTTATAAATAAGCGATATATAACTTTTTAGAGATTAACCCATAAGAATAACATGGGAAACTTGATTTAAATTTTCTCCATAACCAGTTAAGCTATTTTAATGATTCAAAATACTAAATTGTTGGGGTTTTAAAGCTCTTTTAAATGGTTTTAGTTAAAATTCTTGAATTTTGAAAATTGAGGTTCAAAAAACTCATTTTTTACCTCTTTGAAACCCCATAAAACCCCGTTCCCATAATCCGACAATGCTGGTTCGCGAACTCATGAAAATATACCTGGTCTTACACCTTCATACCAAATTTCATCAAAATCGGAGGTCCGCTTCAAAAGTTATCAGTACCACGGAAATAGTTTGGCAAATTTAGTTTTTTATGCTCTTTCCGCCCCAGGCCCCATTTGACTTCACTATGACTATAGGGCCTAGGGGGTTGAAATTTGACATGGTTGTTCCTGTTTGCTCATAGGTTCTCATTAAGATAAGGTTTTGCAAAATTCCTTTATAGCTTCACTCAAACTGCTTCATTGTTTCAAAGTCACTCGACCCCTTTGAAACCCCATAAAACCCCTTTCCCATAACCCGACAATGCTGGTTCCCGAACTCATGAAAATAGACCTGGTCTTGCAACTTCAAAAGCTATCAGTACCACGGGACATATATATATATATATATATATATATATATATATATATATATATATATATACATATATATGAAAATGAACGAACGGTGTTTTTGGCTTCTGGGGACCTCAAAATGAAAAAGTAAAGTGGTCCCGGGCTTAGGTCTTACCATGGCTACTACCGTAATAGCGTATTCCCTATAGGGAAATTCGCTAATATTATTTATTCATCCTTCACAGAGCTTATATAGGCGAAATTATTAAGAACTTCACAATATTTTGTTTGTCCCATTTTTAGGATATATCCCATTGTTAGGATTTTTAGGCCTTCTATATTGAAAAACAGTTTGTCGGGCTGCTCCTTGATTTTGTACATATAAATAAGAACAACTGGATCACAGACACCATGAAGGAACGAGCCATTATCTCCACCACCAGTAAGGTGTTTCACTCAGTAAAATAAGAGAATTTAAAAAAAAGAATGCAGTGGATGGACCAATAATGACGATGTCAGCTGACATGCAGTCAGCGCGTATTACCTTAAGGCTGCGGTATTACCAATGAATACAAAAACGTAAAGAAGGTAACATCTTATGGAAGAAATGGTTAAGAAAGTTTCAGTTGACGTAGTTGCGCACTCCACCATGAGAGCGCGCACGAGACAATGACCTATTAGTCAGATTACATTCTGACTTTGTTGCAGATGGTCACCAGCAAAGAATCTCTCTCGTCCTCACGCTGCACTCACATATCATACATAACCTATGCCAGTTTTCCATTACTGGACCAATTCTTTTAATTAATGTAGGAACACTTTTTCCGTCCGCCTATTTTAGTTAGTGCTCATTTTGGAACCCAAGTAAACAAATTTGAAAATAGCAGGATACCATGACGACGTTTATAACTTAGTTTATTTTGGTAAACATATGATTCAATAAAATATCTTCATTAGAATAACATTAAAGTTGAAATCCCATACGACAAAGTCTTAACATTAAAAGGATTTAATGACTTAAAATAACGATTCTTCTTGAAAAAAGCTTTCCAATGATACCAAATAAGCTAGGTAACTAATGTTTAAAATGGTGTTTTAACGACACAATACTAAATAAGAAATTTAATATTTCCCTCTCTCTCTCGTACTATGTTTAGGCCGTTTCCTCTGGCGCTATCTCTATTTGGAGTGCTCAAGTTCAGTTTACAGCGCTCCTAGCGGAATAAAATGTTGGCCAATTTTTAACATGGGATGTGACCTTCTTTAAGTTTTTGTATTCATTGGTATTACCTTAAAGTGTGGGGAAAACCGGTGTGCTCCTTTTGCTATTCGACCAATTTAGTTAGCAATCTAGTGTTGTTCTTATTTTATATATGGTTTTACATTAACAAGCATGTGAGATAAAATATGTACTTCAAACATACATAAAAAGCTCACAGAAAGCAGAGTGCTACTTCCAGCAATAAATACTGGGACAAGCCTTTTATAAACATTTTCAAAAACTATAGGCCTTAAAGTAATTATTCTATGCATGATACATGGACGTTGGTTAAAAACAAACAATTCAAGCACCACAAACATCCTTCAATTCCAATGCATTTGTTATGGGGAATTTAATTACGGCTCATTAGTTTATTTATGCACAAAATTACTTAAACAACAAACTTGAATCTACAAATTACACATACAATATAACTCGAAAGTTTTAAGTTGATCTGAAACTTTATTTGGAAATTATCATTCGACTTTTAAATCGGGTTTTATCAATACGTTGAGGCACCATCACTCATATGTGAGGATTTCACTCCTCTCCAATATGTTCATCCAAAAATTTACAGCAGCTGACTTTGAAACTTTTAATTTACATTTATTTGTATGGCCAGTTTTACAGCCCTTTGTATAAGATCCCATCCAGGTCAAACAGTGCATTAACTAATCAGTTAAGATTTACAATAAGTACAGTACATAAACTCTTTTTCACTTTTTAAACAAAACAAAAATACCGAATTAAATTCAATAGCAACACTTACGGAGCGATTGGGGCCAAACACCGCAGACAGCGAGGGCCATTTTTAAACCCAATTCTCATTGAAGCTGGAAGAGGAATGAATGGAGTTCGTAGTCTCTGGCACTGTATATACTGCATTGTAATCTGGAAACACAAATTCAAGTACAGGGTTATTACGAATGATGTTCATGATTTCAAGAGTACATAAAATAGAGATTTTTTTGGTAAGTAAATAAAAAATAAAATGGTTAAAATTTTAGAAAAACTTAAAAAGATTTGTGCCACGTACTCAGAACTAAAGATTTTCAATACGGGAACCCCTTTTAATGTGACAGTTGTCAATCAGGTACTCAGGCCCTTGCCATACTTTAATAAAAGTATCTTGAGAGAATTTTTCGATCGCATTGACAATCCGATGCTGGATCTCATGTATGACATCTGGTAAGGGTGGTGTGTACACTCTATCTTTGATTTATCCCCACATGAAAAAATTACAGGGGGTGCTGTCCAAAGAGCTTGGAGTAAAGTTTATTGGAGTGTGTCATCATTCAACCAGCGCACTCGATTCATTTCACATGCAGGAGAGTGTTAAGATCAGCCCTAACAAACAAGTGAGGAGGTGTGTCATCCAACTATAGAATGAAATTTGCTGAGTTGTCATAATTATTATCAGAATAATCCTCATTAAACTTGGTCCTGTCATAAAATTTTGTTGTAATCTATATGTATAATACGTGATGCCCTTTTTTTGTTAACACTACTCCTCCCTTATTTCTGGACCAATTTTAAAGTTTGAGGTGTCAAAAGAATGGTCTCAGTTCGTAGTTTTGCAATAAGGTTTTAGATTTTTGATATTTTAATTCTGAAGCCTACGGGAAGACTTAAAAGTTCATTTTTTGTCCATAAGATTAACATGGGAAACAATTTATATTGAATTGGAAAGTAAAACAGCTGTTGATAGTTAAACAAACAAACACATATGTTAAAAGCTGATTAGAAGCAAATTGGACTGGTACCGAAATATCAACACAATTTCATAGTTTAATACGAGGAGTGTCTTATCTGAGGTTTTAACCTTTTCTCAAAATGTAGCAGGTAGATTTTGCTTGAAAGTTTTATTTAGCCTACGCGTATTTGGCCACAAAAATAAGTTTTGTAACTTAACCCTAGAAAAATTTATGTTTACAAAAAAAATTTTGAAAATTGAAATTTTTGACATGGGTCTTATTGGTTGTCCGACTGGTATTGAAACAATAATGGAAGGTAACAAATATTAAAATAGAACACTAAATTTGTGTGCATGGGTTTTAAAACTGCTGTAAACTATAAGGAAAAGGGATAGTTGGTTGTAAGTGTAATAACCTTTTTATTTACTATTATAGTATAAACATGTTTTATGCAGAACGCTACACAAGCCTAAACCTGCACAAGCTAAAAAGCCTGTGTAAAAGGCAAAATTTAAAAAAATTTTTACCTCCAGTATAGAAAACAAGCTTATTATAAAAATGGTTTTTATAAAGAGAAATTTTAACCAAAATAACGCCACTAAAAACAAAATGGACCACACCAACAAAGATGTAGATTCTCTTAATTTTTGTGATTTATTTATTTAAGTTTTGTAATGTCATGAAAAGTTAAGTTAAACAGGATTCAGGCATAGATAGTAATGTGGACTCATTCACTACGTCATTCATTGACTACCTCATACAGGAGTACTACAAAAACAGCCGCAGTGAGTGCATCATAACTCATACAGGACCGAGGAGTAATGAAATGTTGATTTTTATTTGGTTGTCATTTACGTTTTATGTTTGATGAACTACGTGGATCCAACATCTGTGAATTTAATCTAAATTTTATAGGAGGGTTTAGACAAAGGCCCGGAGACATATCGGCAAAAGAACAACTACGTAATGATAGCTAATTTAGACCTAAATTAACGAGCACCACATCTCAACACTATCACATTGGGAAGTTGGAGAATTGGTAATGAAGATCGATCGATGAAACACCAATAATGTTCTATGTATCTAATTGTCACTATAATGAAATTTTTTTCAAAGTATTACCATGGAGCAAAGTTTGATCACCAGGTACTCTAATAAATGCAGCGCATTGCGCTGCACAGGCCCTGCTCTAGTAACACATTAATTAATGTGATAATCCAACACACAAAACGCTCTTCTATCTCCCAATCCACCCATTGCACAACACCTATAACAACTGACTTAACAAACAGCCAATACTACCCAAACCAACAATATAAATAAAATTTTTGAGTTTTTTTTAACGGTAATAACTAAAACATTTTAAAAACTAATTAACCTGGAAATTTATAATAAAAATCAGTAACATAATTTGTAATAACCCTGTATACAAATAACATTTTTGTCTAGTGTTCTTTATACAGTGTCTTATAATTTAATCAGTGGTTTCTTTCACTTTAGCAAACCTTTCATACCAACAACTTTACCCATTTTCATTTAGTTGGTCTATTTCATACTGCAACATTAAGGATGGCTGCTTCTCACCTGATTCATATTTTGCATTTATAGACAAGACACCAAGTCTGATGATTTTTTAAGTGTTGAGTATATCTTGTAAGTTGTGAGAACACATTTATATTATTATTTTATGACCTGCAAATGAAGTAAGTGTTTGACGAACTTCGGTTTGAAAAAGCCTTTTGAAGTCAAAACCCGGGTCACCAGTATGTGATTCGACTTGAATCATGGCGGTTAATCAAGGTTGGTAACCTGAATACAAAAGGTTATTATCAAACCCTCACATCATACTCATTTGTGGTACTATGAACTTCTATATTGGTCTCAGACTTAAATCTCACTTGCAGGTACTGTAATTCGAAAAACCTTATACTTCAATAGAGAAATTTGCTGAAGTAGTTTCAAAACACAACATACCAGTACATTGATGGCATAGATACAGAGAGAGGTGAGACAGCAAGTGAAGATGATCCCGGGAACAACCCCGATGTGGGAAAAGGCTCTCGGCATTGCCAGCAAGCCAGCTCCGATACTGCCCTTCAGCATGTGAGTGGCAGCTTCAAAGTCCCTGTAGGCAAAACAGTCCAATGCATCTAGTCAATGAGAATAACATTTATGTAAGAGGGGAGATAGTAACAATCTTACTTAAACGATGTAAGGGGCGAGAAGCACTTGAATTAATGTTTAAAGTTAAATTGTAAAAATTCAATGAAAATTGTTATCTTGGTATAACAGTATTCCAAGGTTTACCACCTTGTAATTGGAATAATCTTAGTTCATTATATATTTTGTGGATGTTAATTGACAAGATTTTCAGTTCTCTGAGCTTGTTACGAGGCTATGAAAAATTAAAGTTCTAAAGAATTCAACAAAAACTGAATAGAAACATTAATTAAATTGGATGAACTCAAAATGTTTTAGTTTATAACTAGCAAATGGACTGAATGAATCAAAGCTTAATGTGGTCCAAAATAGGTAATTTAAAAAATAAATAAATAAAGTCATAAAGACAATTAAAGATTTTTAATTTTAGTAAAGATGACAGCTCTTTTTAAAAATGTGTGTACTACAGACTGCCTCCAGATCAAAATTCAACCAACATTCCACTTGATCTGGATATTACAACAGCTGTCTCATGATTCATTCATTTACAATTCTTCCAATATATTGAAACTTTGAAAGCCTGTGGGACGTGGCCTAGGAGCTGTTGTGAATTAATTGTAATGGTATTCAACTCATCTACAGGACACAACCTTCCTAACGGTATGCACGGATTTCTCCTACAATGGACACAAGCAGTGGTGTAGTGGTGCGGGAACGCGTGGGAACGGCGTTCCCACACTGGTTTTCAATAACCCAGGAAAATCCGGGAAAATAGCTAGTATGTTTCTAAATACAAATATTGATTAAACAGTATAAAAGTATTAAAATTCTATGCCAATAATAAAATGCAATACTTTTGTAAACACGATTTTACCCTGTATCTGTTTCCAGAGATAACTTAACTCTCACTTTTGAACTTTGTATTGGGCACAGAGTACGGTATAAGTTACAGTGGTGAGCATCACTCTCCCGTCCCTCTACAACCCTTTCACACCTACAGAAGAGGATGCATTATTTGCCGACTACTTGTAAACCAAATTTTGTCAATCTGTCAATGAACTTTCATTGTAATTAATTACTCTGTTTTTCCTCTGTTTTATTTATCTAACTTATTTTAGTTCTCTTCTTTTATACTTGTATAGAATATGTCTTTTAAAAATTAGGCTATGTATGTTGCTATTTTGGTTCAAAATAAGAGTAGTTAAATTAATACCTAACCTTTTCTAAAACAAGCTTCTTTTGTGAAATGATAAAGTTAGTTATGTATAAAAGTATACTGGTTTTTTATTTCGCTTTTCTCAAAGTCATCTAAATTTTTAAATAGTTTCTTGAATCCTCAGTAAATTCAGTTAGCTTAAAATACATAGCCTAATAAGCAAAACTATTGCTATCGTACGCATTCGGGGAAATTTTATATTAATTTTCAGGGAATTTGACAAATATATTAAGCGTTCCCACATTGGAAAATGTGCCACTACAACACTGGACACAAGCTGAGAAAAATAAACGGTTTCAGATAACTGACACATACTTTCTCCCAAGAATATGAAAAAGGTGTTAAAAGCCTCAAAACATTAATCTCTTGATAGCTCATTCGGATAGCCACCGGGTGAGCAGCACGAGTTTTTGCATCCAAAAATTGAATTTTTTAACACATTTGCTCTATAACTTTTGAACGTGCATTTTCCTGGAGATGCGGGTGGTGTCATGTTATTCAGCATTTTAATCTTAATAAGCCACAAAATTTTAATCAAAATCGTTAGAGCCGTTTTAGAGAAATTTGGATTTTTTACGTTTTTTGGGGGTAAACTACCTTAAAAAATAAAAAATTAAAAAAAATGAAAAAACACCTGGAATTATCGTGAGTTTGAACCTACATACCAAGTTTCACCAAAATTTTACCATTGGGGAATTCTCCAACTCTGTGTAAACCACCATCCAGACACACACACACACACACACACACACACACACACACACACACACACACACACACACACACACACACACACACACACACACACACACACACACACACACACACACACACACACACACACACACACACACACACACACACACACACACACACACACACACACACACACACACACACACACACACACACACACACACACACACACACACACACACACACACACACACACACACACACACACACACACACACACACACACACACACACACACACACACACACACACACACACACACACACACACACACACACACACACACACACACACACACACACACACACACACACACACACACACACACACACACACACACACACACACACACACACACACACACACACACACACACACACACACACACACACACACACACACACACACACACACACACACACACACACACACACACACACACACACACACACACACACACACACACACACACACACACACACACACACACACCTATACGCGCATATAAGTCGCAACGAGATCCATGTAAAAATCCAGCGGAATGAGATCCACTAGAAGGAGTGGTTTTTTTAATAAAATAAGTGACACTTTTCTTCCCTGTAGTTTGTACAATACGCCAGTCTCGTCAGATTTGGGATAGCTTCAAATTTAACCATACGTTTTTTGCGGTCAAAGTGAGATCCGGTATGTAAGGTCACAGTGAGGTCCATTTTGACCTTGGCTATACACACTTTAACTACCACGGTCACACTGAGATCCGTCTGCAACTCCCCGATTATTGTTCGACCGTCTCGCTGGTGTTTACACACACTCTATCTGGTTGCGGTCGAAGTGAGATCCTTTACGGTTTGCATGCGTAATTTAATATACTGTAAGAACAAATTGATACATTATGGTATTTTAGTTTTGCAGATTAATAGTATAGTGATTACGCAGCTCTGTTAAGAAATATAAGTCATATTGCTTGGTGTGCCGTATCGTATAGTGTACTAAACGTTTAATCTATATTTATAAAGTAGAATGCGTGTATGTATTTGTCCCGAATGGGTGCGAAAACGACTCGACCTAAACGGTTGTCCAGCAATACTTATTTAACCTAAAAGAAAGTTCGGCCCATTCTACTGTAATTGTTTCCTACGCTTTAGTACTCTGAGTCAGTGGCCTTGCAAGTTCCAATGTTTTTTTTATCTACAAAATATTTTTATAGAACTGTATAAAAACAAATTTAGTAATAAGTTGAAACTTTAACATGTATACAAAAGAATGTTGTGAATGAACAGTAACTGGTAACATACAAGTAGTTTGAATCATACTCTAGTACCAGGTTAACCGAGCCTTGCTTGTTGGTTTTAATTTAGTTTTGATATATTAAATTTCCCCCAACAACCAACTATACCTCTTCACTGTTAACAGCTGTTTCAAAAAGTCTGCTTAACATTAATGTTCCTTTATTTTTGTATACCTTTCGTTGTTATTTCGCTACCAAAATAGCAACCCATAAGACCAATGTTAAAAATTACGATTTTTAAACCTAAATTTAGACAAAATTAGATTTTTTGGGTTTGAGGCCTTTTCTAAACTTATTTTTGGCCAAAACACTCTTAAATGCAAAGTTTAAACGAAATCTACCCGCTAGTTTTCGAGGTCGTTGAACACACATCCCTCCAGATATTATTCGTATTATAGTATAGGATATAAAAGAAATTCGTGTTGGTTACACTGTATTGAGTTTTAAAACGGCTGAACTGATTTGGCTGATAATTGGTGGTGAGGTAGCTTAGAACGAGGAGACGGACATATTTTTTCCCCATTTGCGTGGTATGTTACAAGCTTTATTACCGTCATAAACGTACCCATGTAAGGTTTTTTTGGTGTATTTTATCCGATTTTTAATGAACGCAACGTATAGAAATAAATGTTTCTTTGCAATTAATTCTATAAACATACATTCTCATTTAAAGTATTAGGGTAAGTTTCATTTTTTAAGTATTGAAGAAAGATTCGTTATAACAAAAACTAGAGGTCCACATTTAGGAGGTGATAATGACTTAAGTTACCGTAGAAGATCACCTAAACGGCAAAGATTCTAAGTTGGGATAACAAAGCATGCCGGATAACAGATAGTATACAAAAAAAATTTTTTTTAATTTCCCACAGTAAGAAGCGTTTCAAAGTGTAAACTTTTTTATTTGAACAACGATTGTGTTTCTTCATTATTTTCAACCTCAAATTTTATTAAATTTGTTATTCTTACTAATAATTAATAATAAATCCTGTTGTATGAATGACTGTAAACAAAATGAAATCTTAAAGTTTTTGTGAAAAATTAATAATTTTGCTTTTTTATGAGTTTAAAATTGTACAATTGATTGAAATTGTACACTATTGAAAAAATCTTACTAAAGTTAATAGCAGAACACGCGATTCAAGTGACTATGGCCATAGTGATACTTAAATACATGACCGTGCGTAGAGATTATTTGGCACCCACTACTTCCGAAACAGACTCATTTTTCTCTGAATACGAACAACAAAAAGTAAAATTGTTTCAAAGATGACTCATGTAACAGCTTTAAACTTCGTCTTAAGTAAACAAAAAAATAATTTATATTAATACAATTTAATCAGGGTCATTCTTGAACTAGGATAATCGACGATATTACCGAGCATAAGACTGAATTATACAACAACAAAATGGAACTCATGGTCCACACGGCAGGGCGCGGGGCGCCCTCGGCCAGCCAGTGATGAGAGCTCAAGAAGGAGGTTGGGGTGGAATGAGAGTCTGCCATTGCCCTCTTCATTTCGTCTGCCTGTTGATATTTTTCGCATTAATTAGTGTCAATAGCCTCACATAGTATGCCTATTTGTGACATGTCAGTGTGGTATATTATTCTGTGATCCATAGTCCTTCTTGTGCAAATTTCTATAATTATTTATAATAAAGGAAGCTTAAGTGTGTCGTGGTTTTTCTGTTGTTTATATTAAGGCTAGAACAACGAGGTTAACCAAGATATAGAGTGCTACAAAGATAGGAAAATTTGCCTCCTGTTGGTTTTCGCCATTTCAACCACCTTTTCCGCCGTTCCCTTGGTTAAAAATTCTTAGTTTTCAGTTTCCCATCTGGTACGTGCCATTTTACTCATGCATTTTCGTAGTTTCTATTGTAACTAACTTAAATAGCCTGCTCACTGACCATAAAATCGAAGTGGTTCTAAACAACAAATAATGAGATGTTTAAAAGTATAATCTATAATTTTTTAATCATGTTGTGGTCAACCCGAATAGCTTAAAGTGGTTACCAAGGAAACAAGGGTAAATGTGAGATGGTTACCGAGGAAACAGTGCGAACAGGGGACAAAAAGTAACATGTTTATCTCTCTCTAATATGAAGTTTAACCTCATTGGGCTGGACACTATCTCAGAAGAATCTCTCTCGCCATAAGGTTAATTAAAATGAGAGTTGTTAACTAATATTAACTGTAATGATGGCGGCTACTACTTATACTCTTCCTAAAGTTATTAATTATGAACAATAAAACTGAATTTATACTATTAAAAATTAAAAATAGCGGAATAACATTTTTAAATTCTATCGCACAATTTGTGTTTTTAGTGCAAACTGCATTGTTGCCAATCAGTTGTGCTTAGGTGTTAACATATTAATGAGAAAATACTATAGATTACCTTCAAAACAAGAAAGGTTAGATGCGTGTGGCTATAATGGTGTCTTTACAGCAAGGCTATGTAATCAGTGCAAGACTGTGGATACATGGAATATATTTTTAATTTTGAATGTTTGTTTACCTGATCTAGAAAGGCAGGTAACATTAACTTTTCATTGTTATTTGAAGGCTAAATCACTGCAATAGTAGAGGCTGCAAAGCACCCAATGATAGAAAGTGAATAAAATATGAACAAGGATCGAACCCGTTGCCGAATCTGCCGCAAGGTGACTGGCACGCGGCAGGAAGACGTTTAGAGTAGTTTGCCATCGGCGCCGGGTCACCGCTCCCCATAGTCACCGCGAGCGCCGAGCGCCCAATGGTGAAGGAAACTGTGAACTGTGTATACTGTGATCGGTAACTGTGATTTTGAAGTTTTATGACTCGATGAAAAATATTACCAGTCATATCGCGTTGAATCGTCCACACACATTGGCTGTTGGGCTATGAATTAACAGTCCTGTCGAAGGAGAATGTCGGCCTTAGTAAGTAACAAGACTACAAGATTGGGCCACAATCATCCTACACTCATCTCTGATTCATACTTGGCTTTAAACTACTTATTTAGTTAGGTAACCATTTCAGTAAAGGTGTTAATAAGGTGTTAAAAGTGTTGTGTGCTCAGTGTTATATTAAATAGAGAAATTATTTAGTAAATTCTGGCAGTTTTTTTTTTTCTTCTGACTTGTATGTTATCGAATAAATGTCTTTACTTGTTGTAGTTGTTACTTTATTGTTGCAGTAGTATTTTATTTATGTTTAGTTTTAAGAAATTAATTAGTAAATTCTAGTACATGTAACTTAAAAAATATATGTATAAAATATTTACATTTATTAATTAAGTGTTGTGTTAGTTTTTCCATAGAACTCTATAAATACACCTAGAACGCTCACGCAAGGCAAAACTCGAACTATAAACCGCAACTCGTGTTATGAAGATCAGGCAAAAACACAAATGAGCATCGCAAAGCACCTCATTGCTAACTCAAATTGCTCGAGTTAATCGGGAGTGCACCGAACTCCTAGATTTTTTGGACGATGATTTTTAACTAGGCCTATTGCAATGAGTTGTAATAAGCTAAGGAAATTATTATTGTTGGATAAAATACTCTAGCTTTTAAGCCTTAAAATGTAACGATGCTATTGTGCGCGCGCTCACTTGTACGCTTCTCTACTGTTTGCAAATTCATTGAAACATATATGTTTTTAAAGAAAAAGTTTTGCTGATTGTGACTGTGTAAATATCTTAGCCATTAAATTTAAACTAGAAAACTCTATGATCAAAATCGTACATCAATAGACAACTAGAATAGGAAAAAGTTACTAAGCGTAAACTTTTTTTATTCGTTGGCAAAGAAAAAACTTCAAGCGACAAAGTTGTAGATAATGAAATTAATTTTAATCTTTACATTTAACATTTATTTTTAAAGCGAATAATTTTCTCGGAAAAATGTGAAAACATGTCCGTGGCGGGTTGCTGAGAATTTCGGAGAATGGAGTTTTCATTTTCAATGTCCGGAATCATGTCTAAACCATTTTATGAACCCTTTCTTACAATGTAGAGTGTTTTACTTATTCTCAGTACAAATTTATTATTAATTTAGCTATTAAATAAACATGCCAGATAATAATTAACGCACCCGATTAAACGTTTTGTATAGCGATGCAGCGGCAAAGAATGGTGTTGCATAACCACTAGTGTGGCAGCGGGAGAAAACCCCTTAACTACTGCTTTGAGCTCGATTATTAGACAAACTAAAAATATTACGATAAAAATTTAAATGTAAACTTTTTAGATCACCTCATAATCCGAAACTTTGCTGCTGAAAGTTTTTACCTATAGCCCAAAAATAAAAAATTTTCTCGCTTAGAAACTTTTCATGTCACGTTTCAAAAATTATTTGTTTTAATATTATTTATACTTTTATTATATGCAATATACCAAATATTTTTATACCGTTGGAATCAGCAACTTATGTAGATTAAGAATACATAAAGTGGATCTAAAGCTAGCAAATTGTTTGAGATGTGTGTTTAAGGATTAACATTCCAAAATATAGTCAATAAATTCCACACTCTAAGACTCTTGGTAATTTCTCCTTGCGACTAATCATATGTTTCATAAAAAATTATTGATGTAAATATTACTAGGAATACGCTCCGATGTCCGTCCCGTACGAGAATTTTTACTCACTTTTTAAGTTATTAGGTGACGCTTTTTATGATTTTTTTTTTTTTTTTTTTTTTTTTTTTTGAGGGTGACGTGAGAAAAATGCATTGCACACAGGTGGCAAGCCTGTAGTGTGGGGTTCCCCTAAAAACGGGGTTACCCACTAAAAAACCTCCTCTACTCTTTAGGATTCTAACCTGGAATTGTTTATCACATTACGTCAGGCTAGGCCTAAATTTTAACTGACGCCGGTGGGGCTCACTCCTTATCCAGCCACTCAATCAAGGGATCTGGGCCACTTCACTTCGCGGTCCAGATCGGGTTTCTTTCCCAGGAGGATGCCCCGGACGAACTGTGATAAACAATCCCACTTGCCCTCATCCTCCAAGATCTATTGGCAGACCGAGTCCACCGAAAATGCACTAAACATTTGTGTGGCCTTCAGGCGGGCCCATCCCAACGGGGGCAGCGGAAGAATGTGTGTTCCGCATCGTCGGGAACGCCTGGGCAATAAATGCAGTCCGGTGGACCGGCCTTGCCCATCCGGTTCAGGTATGACCGAAAATAGCCGTGAATTGTCAAGAATTGGCCGCCGTTCCACCCATGGTTGGACGTGCTTGATAAGTCGCGCAGTCCATCGTCCTCGGGTGTCGTGCTCCCAGCTATGTTGCCACTGCTGGAAGGTTCGGGAGCGCTTTGCTGTTCTTGCCGTGTCCTTGCCAATCTCGTCTTGTCTCTGATAAATTGCCTTACTCTCTCCTGCCAAGAGCTTGACAGGGATAACTCCCCAGTGACCACCAGGATGGCAGGCTCGGACATTGTCCGGTAGGCGGAACACACCCCGAGCGCCGCTCGACGTTGAACTCGTTCGAGTCGCAACCTGTACTACTCTTTATCGAGAGCGTCTGCCCACACCTCTGCTCCATAAAGAAGCACGAACTGAACCGCGGACATCAACAGACGTCTTCTGTTGGATCGTGGAACCCCGACATTGGCCATCAGCCTACTAAGGTAAGAGACTACCTTAGCGGCCTTGTCCGCTGTACGGAAGATCTGATCCCTCCAGCTTAACTTGGTGTCCACCATAATCCCGAAGTACTTAGCAGCACGAGTTGATTGGACCACCTCCCTTCCCACTCCGAACAGAACGACGGTGTCTATCCTCTTCTTCGTAAGGATTACAATCTCCGTCTTACGGAGAGCAAGCGAGAGACCGTGATCGGACATCCATGTGTTGACCACACGCATGACTTGGTTCAACTTTAGTTGGGCCAGCTCAACGTTGCGTGCGACAATGAGAGCTGCGACATCATCGGCGTACCCAACCAAAGTGGTTTCCTCAGGCATCTCCGACCTCATTAGGCTGTCATAGGCAACGTTCCAGAGATCCTGGCCGAGTATTGAATCTTGCGTGGCACCAGAAGTGACTTCCATCGTCCACGTTCTGTCCCTTGTGTCGTAAATAAGGCTTTGAGAGCGGAGATAATCCTCGATGATTCGCAACAGATATGCAGGAACGCGAAAGGTGTTGCGAAGCGCATCCAACATATCGACCCACCTCTCCGAGTTAAAGGCATTCTTGACATAAGCGTAACAAGAAGCTCTACTCAGCGAGGGAAATGGTTGTGGCTCTCGGCTCTCTTCACAGCTCTCCATGGACTTCGTTGATAGCGTCAATCGTTGACCGTCCCTTTCTGAAGCCGTATTGACGGGGGCATAAGTACCCGGCAGCTTCCACGGCAGACGTCAGGCGGGAACGGATCAGCTTCTCGAACAGCTTCCCAGCCGTGTCCAACATGCAAAAAGGCCTGTGGGACGACGGCAGCTCGGGATCACCTTTGCCCTTGCTAATGAGTACAAGTCTGGCGGTTTTCCAGGGAGCCGGAAACACCCCTTCTACCAAACAGGCGTTGTGCATTCTCAACAACAAGTCAGCATTAATTGAAAATACTTTCTTTAAAGCCTCGCTGGGAATCCCGTCCGGGTCAGGAGCCTTGTTGCTCTTTAGGGAGAGAAGGGCGGTTTCCATCTCCTCGAATGTGAAGAGTGGAACGTCATCTAACCGTCCAAAGTCAACCGGCGTACATCCTAGGCCTAGCCTACAAATAAATACATACAAAGAATTATTTTAGCTAAGACCTCAAAACAAGCAACTTAATAATAATTATGCTTACAATATTAAAGGTAAATAGATTGTAGAGCGAAAAAAACAATACAATTGAAAATCCATGATTGCAAATTAATAAAAATCAAGTAATGTAAGTATTGTACAATTACGCTTACTTAACACTTAATGCATATTTTGTTACCTGAGACAACACATTCTAATTAGTTGTTCAATTTAAATCTTTCTCCCAAATAGATATTAGTTGTATCCCATAAATTAGTTAATCGCATAATTCCGTACGACAGTAATTCATTCCACATCAACTTGCTTATCTTTTGGTTTAATTTATAACTTCAACAAGTAAACATCAGTGGTGATCTATTTAATTTAACAAATAGGTCTGTCATAATATCAATTAAATTTTATTTAAAAACGTAACATAACAGCAAGCAGATATAAACAATAAAAGGTTATGTTGTTTTCAGCATACACAGCGACAACTCAGCTGCGATGGGGGAATATAAACTGATCATAGCATCTACAATACATTAGTCAAATCATGTAGCCTAAACAACTAAAGTTCTGTCCAAAATCCTGGAAAATAAGCTTTTTTAATACTTGAAAATAATTGCTCGATTATAGTTTATTACCTAGTTTAAAATACTTAAAATCTAACCTGAGAATTTCATTGAAATCAAATTAGTAATAAAAAAGCCTTTTGGGGGTCTAAAATTCGCCTAAGTGAAATTTAAAGTCGATCGTATAGAATTTTTATACTCTATGTTCCATAGAGTAGGTAAAAATTCAATTATAACCTTTCAGTTTGTGAGTCGTTTGATGATGCTAGCCTTGCTAGCGAAAGGCCTCACAAATAAAATATGCCAAAAATATTTGTACCTGTGTATTAATTTTTAATTTATATAATGAACACGCTAGATTAAAAATGTGTATCATACAACAATTAAAAATTTAATATTACTTTGAGTATGAAAGAAAATTATATAAAATTAGCCTATATCAAAAGAAGAGTGCAGCTTGCTCATGTGCCGCAATCGATATCACCTTCACTTGGCCGTTAACAAATTTCCGAGAAAGGATCGCAGCCGCTCCCAACCGCCAATGTACTACAGACACTTCGGTACCATACTGAATCTCGCGCCCGTGTTGCAATGTGTGGCCCGGCTGAGATCAGCGCTGTGAGTACAGCACGGACCCCAAACACGGACAGCACAGGAAAAACATGTGACACAAACTTACTTACATACAATTTTTAAGGTAATTAATTTTTTAGTCTATACATTACATAGATCTTTTTATTTAACATTCTCAAGTATGGTTCCTTAAGACAAACATATATTTTACATTTATAAACATTCCTTATTAGTAATACATAGAATGTAAAGAGTCAACTTTCGACCAATCCTGCCGTCATGCCGAACTAGGCTAGTCCCAAGGAAATAATTAAATATTGAAAATAACTACATTCCATTGCTGGGTTTCAACACTTTCAACAGACACTCTGCATCGTGTGCTAGAGTAGACGGAGAATATATATACAGTAACTACGATCTATTATCGTGTAATAGAAGTTTATGTCAAACAAGGAAGTACTATAAACGACAATTAATTAACAAACTTAAAGAAATTTGATATGTTTAACCATACTAGGGATCGCCCACTATCATCGACTATGTACACTAACGTGAACTCACGTAGTGTACAAAGTCAATGCCACTAGTCAAAATTCGATCCAAAACTCAGTTAATCTATAGATAATTAATTAGATTTAAAATGTTTTACAACTGAAACACCTGTTCTTCCTGATTTGCTAGCATTTTTTATTACAACATCTGTCTAATTATTAAATATCATCCTTCCATAAGATTAACATTGAACATTTTAAAGCCTGTAGGGCAGAGCCCAAATTGAAGCTCGCTACTAAATTTCAAACAATATAAGTTTTTTATAACTTATCTGCAATCAATAATACATAACTCCATTTCTATTTAAGATATTTTTAATGTTTTGGTCTTCAAAAAATTCTTGAAATCTTAGTTTTTTGAGATATTGATCGTTAAAATCGGTACTCATTTATCTACTACTAGACCTAAAAACATAAATTGATAACTTTCAGAATTTGTAATTGAATTTAAGAATAACTTTCCAGTTATAGTTATATTATGCTATATTTTTTTGGTCTAAGAACCATCTCTAGGAATACCAGCTTTCATATGAGCCATTAAATATAAAAATCAGGCGAAATTGAAGCTCGCTACTCCATTCTAAACAACATAATTTGTAATTTTTTACTACTCATCTGCAATTGATGATTCATAACTCCATTTCTATTTTAGATATTTTATATGTTTTGGTCCTATCATACCAATTATGATAACGTACACCAGTGTAAATTCACTCTTAGCCTATCAGAGGATGACAGTAAGGTGTTACCATTTCCCACGGAATTCCTGAACAGCTTTGAGATGACCGGTTACCATTGCATAAATTAATCTTAAAAGAAGGTACCGTGATCATTCTGCTAAGAAATTTGAGCTATAGAGCAGGTCTCCTAAATATTACAAGGCTAATTGTAAAGAAAATGTTCTAAAATAGTTTAGATTTAAAAATTAAGGGTAAAAATATTGGACAACGAGTACTGCTATCCCGCATTGATCTCTCGCCCTCAGATGCTACAGTCCTATTTTAGCATAGACAGTTCCCTATAAAGGTCGCTTACAAAAAACCGGGACAAACGATAGATAGAGTTGGAGTATTATTTCCGGAACCTGTTTTCAGCCACGATCAGTTTTACGTCGCCTTATCAAGAGGAAAATCATTTGATATACCGTAAAAGTATAAATAAAACCAAAAGGACGACGTACAGCTAATGTTGTTTGTAAAGAAATGTTGTAAAAGGTTCCATTTATATTCCATTACTCATTTGTTTTACTATTTGTATCCAATGTCAATGCTGCGGAGCATAACGGGTTTTCTAGTATATAGACGAAGATAATTCCAAAAAAATAATAAAAGGTCAATTTTTTTGTGTAATGGGAAAGCCAACAGCAATTCAGAAACTATAGGATTCTCACTATTGTCTTACAAGTATCATGGCGGAGGGCTTAAATTTAGTCTCGTTTTCGGCTGTTATCAATCATTGTAAAAATATAATATAAGGAAATCACACAAATATTAATATTTTTAAGGTGGTCGGAGTCAAATCAACATGGTCTAATCTTAATTGGTTTTTTCTCGTTCAGGCCAAGAGTTATGGAGTTTTGTGTGCTGTATTCCGTTCTTTAAATGGACAGTTTTGGGAAATCATTAATTTAAGATCATTTAAAAGAACTTTCCTTCATTTTGAACTATCGGTTGTCCCTCAATAGTATAAATTATATTTCTCTCGCAGATTAAATTTATTTTCCAATGCAGATTTGCCAAAATAAATTATGAACCGTAAATAAAATTTATTTGTTAAAAAATACCAGGTTTTTAATAATATACGAGAAATAATAATATCTCTTACATTTCTCTTTAGGTACCATTAAATAGATTTAATGTTATTGTTATTTTCTTAAAATAACCCTACAGAACAAATTAATGCAACTGCAACCAATGATTTGTTTTCTAATACTAATTAAAGCAGACATAATTCTGTTAAAATACATATCTAAGGTTCACTGAAGACCTGCATGACTTCTTCCTTGTTTCAAGCTATAGGCCGACTAAGACTTTTGCTTTATTTACGGATTTCTTTTAAGTCTTAACTTTTATCTACATTTTGAGTGAACAGCCCTTAGATGAAATAGTATACAGATAAATTTGACCTCTGAAACTAATCTTAGAGTACACTGATTCTGAAGGTTTTATAAAGGACAAGTGAATAGATTTAATCCAGATTCCTCCAGAGGGTTCTGCCCCAACATGTCTTCAAAGTTACCATGTTTAACTTATGGAATCAAAATTATTGAGTTGGGACACCTATTATTTCTATTGTAAATATTATTGCCAGATAAATTTTAAGCCCTATCATATAGTTGAAACATAAACGTTTTAATTAAATTTTTCAACAAATAAAACGTATCTGTATATCTTTGGGCGTCATTTTGACGAATTATAGAGAAGGTACCTAGTCCTTGTCCACTAATAAAACCTTGTTGGATAATTCCATTAATAAAATTAATTAGTCAATTGATGAAAATGAAATAAAACTATTACACGTAATTTAAGTAAAGAGAAGGAAAAGTAGCTATTGATAAAAAGAATATTTATATATATGATGGAATTAATATATGTAGTCCTACTGTATATAGGCTATATATATAGTATATATTGTAATTTGAGTTTAAAGCCTAGATAAAAATTTAGATGAGGCATTTAGTAATCAGAAAGTTACATTCATCCAAAAAAATTAACTTAGTGGGCTTAATATGAGTAAAAAGTAAAACAAGACTTTGGTAAAATGGAGGCAGCCGAGTGAACACACCAGGCTGACTCCGACCACCGCCGCCGCTCCACCGCGCCGTTAAAAACCGGATCTCAGTGTGACCGTAAGATAGTAAATGTGTGTATCCATGCACACGGCCACAGTGAGATCCGTTTGTAAAAAACCGGATCAGTAAATGTGTGTATCCATGCACACGGTCACAGTGAGATCCGTTTGTGTATAGTCGACGCTAGCGCGACGTGGTGTCATTTCATGGAAGCTTATACACACGCACACTATGGAAAAATCCATCAAAGTGAGATCCGATTGCTGTCGGCTTGTTTCGAGCTGTTTCGACTATTTCCGTGATCCTGACGACCTCAGGAGGACGAATCAGAGGCTTTGGCGCAACGAGATCCGGGGGGGTGGATCTCACTGCGCAAACGGATCTCACTGTGCCGGTGTGCATCCATATGCCGGATCTCACTCCGGCTTATTTGTCAGAACACACACACACACACACACACACACACACACACACACACACACACACACACACACACACACACACACACACACACACACACACACACACACACACACACACACACACACACACACACACACACACACACACACACACACACACACACACACACACACACACACACACACACACACACACACACACACACACACACACACACACACACACACACACACACACACACACACACACACACACACACACACACACACACACACACACACACACACACACACACACACACACACACACACACACACACACACACACACACACACACACACACACACACACACACACACACACACACACACACACACACACACACACACACACACACACACACACACACACACACACACACACACACACACACACACACACACACACACACACACACACACACACACACACACACACACACACACACACACACACACACACACACACACACACACACACACACACACACACACACACACACACACACACACACACACACACACACACACACACACACACACACACACACACACACACACACACACACACACACACACACACACACACACACACACACACACACACACACACACACACACACACACACACACACACACACACACACACACACACACACACACACACACACACACACACACACACACACACACACACACACACACACACACACACACACACACACACACACACACACACACACACACACACACACACACACACACACACACACACACAGACATCACTCTGAAAACCACTTTTTTGGACCCAGGGGGCACCAAAATGGATAAATTTACAAACAATTCAAATTCCAAAATTTTGGCGAAACTAATACTTCTCCATATACACATTTATAGGGGGGAAGGGGGCTCCAAAATGAATATATACATCATCAAAGGAATTGGAAAATTTTTACGAATACAATACTTTCTCCATATACAGTACTATGGCATAGGGGGAGAAAGTAAAAGGAGGAAAAGAATCATGCTTATACCTTTCAGCTTATTTTGGAAGTGGAGTTCTTTGTTAAAATACTTATCAATTTCATACAGAAAAGCAATGTTTGAATTGAATACAAGAATATTATAAGCCTAAAACACCTGGTGTGTTTTTTAGTAAATCAAGCAAAGTATCAAATGCAAGCTTGAAAACTTAATGCACCAGATCTACAATATTGTTTGAAGTCGAGTGTAACTAATTTTAATGGCATTAATTAACTTTAAATTTTATTTTAAATTTTAATATTTTTAAACTTACGTGGTAGGTTTTTTCATCACTCTGTTTTTATGAGGATTGTAATATGCAGCCATATCCCTCCCTTCATCTGTGTAGATTTCATTTTCTATCGTACCAAAATCAATAAAACTGGAAAAACAGATGTCATGTACAGATGGATAGGTCAATTGATCATGAGTAGATTATCCAGGCCTGGGCCGAATTTAACATCTTGGCTCCCATGGGCTCAATGTTTGTTTGTTTGTCCAAAAAACTGTTAATATACATTTTTATATTAACATATTAATATACATATTAATATACATTTTTATATTTTTATATTAACTGTTGCTATTATATTACATTTTTAATATAATAGCAACATATTTTTTAGCAATAAACTCCTCTTACAGTTTTCAACTGATTTTAATGATTTTTGTGTCATATTGAATAAAGCTGGTCATTGGATTTTCAAGTTTTTTTTTTTTGTTTTTTTTGAGGGAGAGACGGAAAAATGCATTACGCACATAGGTGGCCAGCCTGTAGTGTGGGGCTCCCCTAAAAAAAAAACGGGTTTACCCACTAAAAAACCTCCTCTACTCTTTAGGAATCTAACCTGGAATTGTTTATCACATTTGTTTATTCACATGTTTATTACGTCAGGCTAGGCCTAAATTTGGCTTACGCCCGTGGGGCTCGCTCCTTATCCAGCCGCTCGATCAAGGGATCTGGGCCACTTCGCGGTCCAGATCGGTTTTCTTTTCCAGGAGGATGCCCTGGACGAAATGTGACAAACAATCCCAGTTGCCCTCATCCTCCAAAATCTTTTGGCAGACCGAGTCCACCGAAAATGCACCAAAGATTTGTGTGGCCTCCAGGCGGGGCCCTTCCCAACGGGGACAGCGGAAGAATGTGTGTTCCGCATCGTCGGGAACACCCAGGCAATAAATGCAGTCCGGTGAACCGGTCTTTCCCATACGGTTCAGGTACGACCGAAAATAGCCGTGACCTGTCAAAAATTGGGTCAGGTAGTAGTCCACCTCTCCATTCCGCCGTTCCACCCATGGTTGGACCTGCTTGATAAGTCGCGTAGTCCATCGATCTCGGGTGTCGTGCTCCCAGCTGTGTTGCCACTGCTGGAAGGTTCGGAAGCGCTCTTCTGTTCTTGCCGTGTCCTTGCCGATCTCGCCTTGTCTCTGATAAATCGCCTTCCTCTCTCCTGCCAAGAGCTTGACAGGAATGACTCCGGCGACCACCAGGACGGCAGGCTTGGACACTGTCCGGTAGGCGGAACACACCCGGAGCGCCGCTTGACGCTGAACCCGGGCGAGTCGCAACCTGTAGCACTCCTTATCTAGAGCGTCTGCCCACACCTCTGCTCCATAAAGAAGAACAGACTGGACCGCCTTGGATTGGATTTTCAAGTTTAACATCTATATAGTAAACACATTATACAAAAAAATGCAAAATCACCCATGAATTCATATCCAAAAGTTAATACATGGAAAAGGTTAAATCACATAAAAAGAGTGTTATAAAGAAAAAAGTATGTGCATGAAGTTTAATTTGTTTACCAATATCCAAACTAACTTGTTTGATTTTGAGTAACCAGTAAGCCACTACTGTATGTAATTTGTTTGTAAAACATATTTTACTTTGTTCTAAAGGTAAATCAAGTTATACTATGTAGTACTACACTATCCCAACAGCCTGAATAGAGGCAATAGAGACAATACGTGTGTGGCTCGACCAAATTTTCCAGCCATTGAATATCAGCAATTTTTTTTATTGCATCACTCATTTATACTGTTGAGATTGACATAAAAATGTAATCTATTAAATAAATATACTAATTATTTGACAATGAGCGGTATGGTAAGTCATAGTAAATCTAATAATATTTTCTCAACACGTTCACATTCAATTGTAGCCATATCCGGGTTTCAATCATAATCCTGGTGGCTACATTTTTAGCTATGTCTTATTGCTTTACAAATTGCATTGTTTTAATTTTCCTAAGTAAATATTTAAAGTAAACATACCTAGAGTTATCAAAAATAATATTTAAAAAATAAAACCTTTCATATTTAGAGCTTTCAAGTGTAAAGTCTTATACCACATTGCTGGTGGCTACAAATGTATCCACGGAAGCTAATGTCATACTTTACTACTGGAAACATAATACAAGTATTCAAAAGTTTATCAGTAGCACCACTTCATAGTAAAGTAATATTTTACAATTTTTTTACTTTCAGGGTGGGTCTTAAAAAAATGCTTAGCCACGAACGTGTTAAGCGTTTTTGAAGTTATAAAAATATAAATTTAAATGCCTTAGTATGAATTTATTATTTGTATTATTTTCTTTTCTTGGAAGTTGTTTTTTTTAGCTTCATTTTTCAGTGTTTTTTCTATGTTAGTCACATGAAAGTTATATGAGTATGTAAAATTCATTCTGAACACTACCCTTGTCCCAGGACAACTTTAAAACTGGTTTATACTCGTTGCGAAGTTGACATTGGGTACAGCAAACAAAGTTGTTATAACAGTGTGTTATGGCTTTTGGCCGTCCACTATGACAATTTCTCTTCCTTCATAATCCATTCATGTTCAAGACAGTGGGGGGTGATTAATTCATCGGGCATGGAAACCCCCTAGCTGGAACATATTCATGTTCAATACAGCAGGGGGTGAGGAATGCAGCTAGCATGTAAGCCCCTAGCTTTAACATGAGTGGACAGTCGGTTGGTTGGCCATTTAGAGGGCAGCCATTGTCACAGTACACGAGGATTGGTAATCTGAATTATCAAGCGGCCGTTCAATGTCCCGTCCCCCATCCTTTCTCTTCTTTCAATATCCCACCCTTCCGGGGGCTTGACAAAATGCCCATTAGAGGCAGACAAGCTTTAACGGTCCGGCCGGAATCTCCTTATCCGCCAATAACAACAACTCTACCCTTCTAGATTTCAAACTTTCCATGATACCATGGCTACCAGGTTTTAATTAGCCATTTTATTACTAAAATAGCTGTTTTTAGATTGTCTTGGATCATTAAGAAAATGCAGATGAAAGCCACTTCATGAAAGGTCTGGCATTTTAAGAACTGCGCTAAAAGGCAAGTAAGCAGAGTGAGAAAGGTAGTTTTACAAATAAAAACAAACATATCTTGGGCTTCTTATTGCAAAGTATCCCAAATTTAGATAATTTGGAAAAAATTAAGAAATGCAACAAACCTGCTAGTGGGACTGATGAAGGTCTTCCTGTTTTTGACAATGGAACGATGGCCGGTCGATGTGGAGACCACCGAAAGAGAACGGCCGGTCGAGGGTCCATCTGGGGGCGCTTCAAACTGCTGCTTATCTGAGATAAGTAGGCCAACAGTAGATGAGTGTGACTTAAAAAAAATACATATAGCCTATGGTAGTCTCCGATAACCAAACTAGTACTCGCAATTAATTTTTAGCTGTAGAACTTTTTTTATGTTTAAGTTACTACATTTATTTATCAAGGCATTGATTACAACTCTTAATTTAAATTATTTTAAATGAGAGTTATTCTTGAATTAATCAGATAAAGCAATAACAATTTTTTAGGAATTTTAAAGTTACAGAATAATAAATATTATACCAATGACAGCTATAAAGCTCTTACACATTTCCACAGAAAAAAGACTTCACTGAATATTTGGGGGAGGGAACTAAAAAATCATAGCTCAAATTTGAAAATTTTCTAGAAAATCAATACAAATAAATTTGTTAAGGAAGAAAGTGAAAAGCAAGATATTCAAAACCCTCCTTATACAGTAGTACAGTAGTTAACAATAGTTAACTATAACCAATTGAAAAACCAAATGTATTATGGTATTTGAAAATAAATATCATACTACTAATTAAATAAAAATATTTTAAAACATTATAACAACATCTATACTTACGTTGTATAAAGTTATAGATAAAACTAGGTACAATAATTTATCTATTGCATCTTGTACACATACCTTCAGCCATTATTAGATCAAAGAGGACACTAAATAAAATTCACTATAATAAATATTTTTCTTCAACGTGTGAAGTATCTTGAACCATTTTCAACCATTATTGTCTTTTTGTAATCACTTTAAAAATATATTTAGTAGATAAAAGTATAATCACTAAAATTTTGAAATTTATGGACCATGTAGGTTAGTTTTAAACAAATATAGATTTAATTGGCACTAACAATCAGTTAGCAGTCATGTATAGCATATGTTTAAATAAATGTTAAAGATAGTCCTGCTGAAAATTGTTGAATAGATTTTTGAGTTTGGTCAATGGTTATAGTCAAGGCCGGCATTGTTATAGTGGATGGAGCAGATTATGGATCATTTTTTTTTATCAGTTTTAATTTGGCACAGGGCCAAATAGGCAGACTAGGAGAGTGCCTAGGGTGGTAAATATTAGGGGGCGGCAAAATTTAAGGGGATAAATAATCATAAAGGGAGAATTTTAATCTTAAAAAATAAATGTTTAACAAATAATTCTTAAACGGCAAAAAGGCCATTTTAAATACTTTGATTAAGTATAAAATTACTTCAGAATGCATTTAAGTCAAAAGTCAATATTATATTTATAACACCGCTGTGCTGAGTTTTCTCTGCTATCCTACTGGTCTGGGAAACACGTAAACGTAGCATTGCGGCTCTCTGGCTCGTGTCGGCGCTGCATAATGGCAGTAAACACCCTTTGCAAACACCCCCAGCTGAATGCCCATCCGAACACAACTATATGAAACTGCTCAGCAGAAAGATCGTTTTCATGCCTTAAGAGGGCAAAATATTTAAGTTGCCGATCTTCTGAAGAAAGACTTGTTAGCTAGCAGTCTTAAATATATTGAAGAACTACTGAACTACCTGGACTTCAGTTATTGATTTTTGCTAGGATAAAATCAAAAGGTGGTGTAAGTATGAAATCAAATCGGATGTTATTCTTTAAGTAAAAGTACTTGCTTTTTCGTTTTGATACATTTTTTTTTTTTTTTAAATAAAACAATTTTGTAAATATTAATATTTGTTTTATTTCAAAGCAAACTCTTGGCACCCACATCTATCTAGTCAATCAGACTAAAAGTGTTCAATGACACTTCGTTGTAAGAGCCCTTGTGAACGGATGTACCGTATTTATGCACCATTTTCACGGCGCAAAACACGATCATAACTTCTGATTGGATAAAAAAACGTTGCATTCCATGTATCTAAGTCAGAATAGCGTTTTGCATGAAAACAACAAAATAAAAATGTTTATAAAAAGGCTCAAAAAGTTATTAGATTTGTTACCGATTACTTTTCTAAAATCAGATGATAGGGCATGCATTGGGGTAATCTTGGTGAGGTCGGGGAGTGTGCTGACAAGTGTTGGGGGGGTGGACAAACTTCGCTGCATAGGGGCGGCAGATATTTAAATACATCCATGATTTGGCAATTAGATTGTTGGAAATAGGTTCATGAGTGGTAATAGTGATGGTGTGGCATTCTTGATCATTTAAGCTGTTAGTTTTAAAGAATTTTCCTACAGGGAATACTCTATTATAATAATAGTCATGGTAAGCTCGGGACCATGATGATCTTTTTAAATTTTTTGCGGTCAGTAGAAGAAAAAAACACTGTTCAAAATTCATATGTATAAACCGGTATCTATATTTATATACATCTACAAAAATATTTATTTATGTAAGTCTGTTTAGGCCTATTACACGATAACTTTTGATAGAAACATTCCATTTCAATGTAATTCAAAGAAGGTATAGGGCAGCGTTCTTCAGGTCAAAAACTAGGGAGATCGGACAATGGGAAGATAAATTCAATCTTTAAAGAAAAGGGACTGCTATGGGGACTAGAATGGCTCCATCTTACGCAAACATTTTTATGTCTAAAATTGAGGATGAGTTTCTAAGGACACAAGTCAATAAACCACTATTTGGTGGAGATTTATTGACGACATTTTCATGATCTGGACCCATAGCTTACAGAAACTAATCGACATTCTTAATTCTTTTAACACATTCGCTGTGGCTAATAAAAACATAAAACCTTCCCCAGGAGCTGAACAATTTTACTGTACCAAAACATTCCTTTATATGACATAATTAAGAAACAGAGGTCCAAAATGTTATCCGTTGTGTTTATGACGTCATTTCGTGACGTCATATTTATGGCACAGTACTGTGCCATCAGCATACAAGTGAAAATAATGTACTAAAATTGAAAGAAGTATTTGTTTATTTGAGTAAAACACAATAAAGATAATAAAATTATGAATGAAAAACACAAAGGGGGGTTATTTAAAATGTTTTGAAATTAACTACCCTAATCTATTCTCATTGTTTATCACTAAACATGGTATTTTTCGTAGCACGGCTTAGGGCATAGTCTGGGCCCAGGGCACTGCGCACACGATAACTTCGTGCGCAGCATGTCAGTGTTCGTTTGGTTTTTGAGGTGCGCTGAACATAGTTACAAACTCGTCTGTCCACAACAAAGGCAAACTTCACACTGACAGGAATGGTGGCAATGAGTAGCAGGCGTGGCACTTTACTGTTCCCACCGCTACAGCGCTGCTGTCACCGCAACGCGGGAACTGCTCAGCCCTAAGGTAAAGCCATACCTACCCCCCACGCTAACGTGGTATACAACTAACTCCGCCAGGAGCTAACCTCACAAAATACAAATGATGAGTGCATTGTAGCATGATGGCACAGTACTGTGCCATCAGGGTGAGCGTACAGATTTTCATGGCACAGTACTGTGCCATTAGCAGCGAATGTGTTAAGCTCTTTTGCAATTTAAAGTTTACTTGGGAGATTTTAACAGAATACATCTAGATGCTGAAGTATTCCTAAGAAATTGGTCTCTGGGTTACAGAACCAATGTGAAGCCTACAAACACTTTCAATACCTTTTATATAAAAGCTGCCACCCACTAATACATGAAGAAAGCCAAACCAAAGAATTTAGTTAGACGAGCAGCCAGACTTTGCAGCGTTCATGATTTTGAAGAGTATGCCGAGAAAGTGAGAAAAGGGCTCATAGAGAGATACTACCATCAAAAACTATTCGACGATAAATTAAAGATAGTGCAAAACAAAGAAACACAAACCAAAACACCTTATCCAAGCTACACCTTTAATCCTACCACCCACCCTTTTTAAACCCTAATTATACTCTCGTAGAACTATATTTACTCACCATACTGTCACATATTTCACAAAAAAAAAAAACATTAAAATTTAACTTGGTTTAATGATTAATCCCACACAGCACAAGTACATCCCCAGGAGTTCCTAAACATATCCTGATGGGATATTGGAATATCCCAGGGAAATCCTAAATATCCCCAACCCAGATAGCACACATGCTTACGGCTAACTTTGCTCTACCATTGTCAGACGCTCGACGTGAAAACTTTCATGTTTCAACTGATCAGGAAATCTGCCTGAACGGGTTTTGCGTAGAGTTTGTTGGGGGCGGTTAATGCGAGCGTACAGATATCGCAGAATATCTTGGCCTCTGACATACTCCACTTCTGGATTCAAATTGGTAAACATATGGTACTAAAAACAGTCTGCGACAATCTGAAACTTTGTCGCTCTACTCCAATTGTTTGAACTGTAAACGATCATCACAGGCCAAGATATTCCGTGTTAACTGTAGCGTAAAAGTTGACAAACCATTTTCAGTAAGGTTTGCCTACCCACAATTAATTCTCTCTCCCTCAGAGATCCCTCTTGCCCTGCGCCTGCATCGCAGCAGGAATCGCTACAGGGTCAACTATTCCTCCGAAATCTGGTGGTGGCGGGGGAATTGGAGGGGACTTGCACTGTTGAGCGCGCAACACTACTTGCATTGTTGAGTGCGTAGGAATTAGTATGTTGCCAACGAGATTAAATAGATATCTATTTAATCTCGTTGTATGTTGCCGTTCCCGTTCAGAGTTCACTCCACTCTACTGTTCAGTGTCCACTTCGCCAGTGGCAATGTTTCAATGTTCCAACGATTCATTGGATAAGAACTACACAAATTAAGACCCATTATGAAACCAATTGTTTTTCTTTAATGCGATTTCCGCGTTAATGAGCTGTTAGATTTAGACTAGAGCTTCTAGGAATAGGCCTCTCACTACAGATTCAAGATTTATTTGCCTTTAAATATTTACAATAAATACAATTGGCAAAGTCACTAACTAAAACTATAAACTCCTTAGGCTAAAATCTGCTGAGCAACAATAAAACAAAATAATTACATTCAAAACGTCTCAATAATTTCGCGCCTGCCGCCGCCGTGCCGCGCCGCGCCGCGATACGAACAATGGTGTGTAAATAAGAAGAGTCCACAAAATACTTGTATATATTTGTAAATATTTAGTGTAACTTTCATTAGTGTAACAAATGTGATCAGTGAACTTTCCCATGAAGATGCCACAATATTGTGGCGAAATGTACATCGGAAACATTTAATCATCTGCAAGAACAAAAGGCAACATACAAGGTAAATAATACAATAAATGTTCTTGTAACTGGGTAGAATAAATAATAAATAGTCTCAATAATTATTGTGACTATAGGCTATATTTTTAATATAGGCCTAACTATGTACCCTAATGAGTAGCCTTCTCCACTGAATTTGTTTGAAACTGAAATTGGGACAGGGATCAATTTGTTAGGCCAAATTCACTCCATAGCTCTGAGGTTGTTGGTATATGGTAGACAATTTTTATAGCTTCTCTTACAGTGATGCAAAGAGTTGAGTCAAACTTGACTCGCTACAGGTCAAGTCGACAAACTTCGAAGGAGGCAGTTTAAATTTAAATTTCAAACCTTACAAGAGCAAAAAAATATATCAACAATTAATTACTGAGGTCATTATCATCACTGATAAAGCAAAATTATAACTAGGTATTCCATCCACCTTAAGACGGGATCAGACTTCAGATACGGTGATATAAATGATATTCAGAATCATAGTGATATAAAATGTCAACAATAATTTACTAAACAACTCAACATCACCAACAATGAATGACCTTTAAACAAATGATAAAGTACTAATTATAATTTTTTTCCTACGACTGTCCGTGAAAACAGTTGTTTACGCACTCGATACTCGTCGCAAAACAGGTGATTGCCGTATTCATTTTACTTTGCGCACGCTAGATTTACTTTGCGCACGCTAGATTTACTTTGCGCACTCCAGTGTTTAAACATTAGAACACAAAACAATTTGCATTAGCCAGCAAGGAAATGTTGATTAGTCAGGAATTAAGTTGGCAACACTGGATATAAACATCTGATCTATTGTCATTGTTGTCGTTTACGATTGAATCAACATAAGCATAACCTACAAACCAGCTACAGGTGAGCTGGGTGAGCTACAGGTGTAGAGTAGTTAGGTGCAGGTCTAAGTTAGGTGCGCAATGATCAACTATGACAGAGACTTTAGTGATTTAAGTGACTTATTCCCTGACGATCTTGCTAAAACTGCTAAAACAGTGGCGTTAAATTTTCTGCATGAAAAATCCAATAAATTTTTACTGAATGTAGGAAGTGCATAATACAGGATATCATTAATATCACTATCTTGAGACAGGGACCTCACATAGTGGGTATTTAACGTGAATATTAAACGTTTATACTTATAAGAAATATTTGGCAGTCGTAGGAAAAAATTAATATGCAACTCGTGCGAAAAGTGCTTTCACTGCACTCGAGAGAAATTATTCCGCACTCGCCTGCGGCTCGTGCATAAACATTTCTCTCGAGTGCAGCAAATCGGCACTTTCCGCACTTGTTGCATAAATAACTATTATGTGTTTTAAAATAAGTGTTGTAAAACAGCCTACATGGGAAGTCTAGCCTATTTAAATTTAAGCCTTTCTTGCCTGATCTTGTGTTTATTACTACGCACTCAACAATGCAAGTAGTGCTGCGCGCTCAACAGTGCAAGTCCCCTCCAATTCCCCCACCACCACCAAATTTCGGAGGAATAGTTGATTCTGTAGCGATTCCTGCATCGCAGCCGCCCGTCATTGTCATTCATCCGCCATTTTCCAACTAACCTTTCTAAATAATTCGAACTCTAACTCTGCTCCTGCTGTCTTCGTGTTGTATAATTATCTAGAGTTATTTTATAGTGACACATAATTTAGTTTGTTTATGTTATTAGTTGTTCGTAATTATTGGTTCTTCAATTCAATTTCGTCGTGACCTTCAGTTTTCTTGTGTACTGTCTGTGCCGACACTGCCGCCCAAACCCAAACTCAAATAGTGAAATTGTTAATACAAAGTTTTAAATATTGGTTTTACCTAAATTTGCTAGTTTATTTTTAAAATTGTGACACAATTCATCCAGTCTACTACTACTGGTCATCGATGAAGAAGGAGGCTCCTAGGCTTTGAAGTAATGTAAGTACTCCATTCACACTAAAATAAGTTAGGTACCAAATTTGCTGAAGGCTTAGGGCTTAGGCCTTCTTGTTTCTGTGACTACTTAAAATTTTACATTTAGGGCTAACACCAATTTTTACAATAATTCTGAAACATAAATACAAAACTTCAATACCTTAACTTTGAAAGTTGAATTTTCAGTCTTAATTACATTTAACAAAAATGTAGCCAACACCATCTAGGCTAGATAGGGTGTATTTAACCTATAAGAATATTCACATTATACCTATAAGTTATGCCTAGATTCTAATTTACAGATTATCTTTGTCTTGGATATAGGTCATGAGTAGGCCTAGCCTTGCCACAATTCAAACTTAAATCGGGAGGACCAGGGTGTCCTGTAAACTATTGTAACTCCCCCCTCCCATCCTCAACATACAGAAGAGATGGATTTTCATATTTCCAGGACTAAATGGTGAATTCAAGCAGAATAGTAGGCTTTAATGGAAACTAATTGGCAGAAATTTTGAGTTACCATAGGTAGGCTATATTTGGATAAGCCGGGGAGTTAAAAGAAATTGAAAAGTCTAACCTAGTAAAACTTAATTGAAAACTCAAGTTTGTGGGCTACACTTCTGCAGACTCCCCGTAGAACTATCAAATGAAAATTATCGATCAATATATCGACTGAAAACTTTGTTCAATTGAATCTACCGTATCTCTAATACATGAATTAAAATATTGGGTAGGCCTACTGAAAAGATCCAATAACATCTGTCAACACCCAAAACCTTTGAATCGTCATGGAGTGTCACAAAAAATCATTGAAAACAGGACTCAAATAAGTAACTTAATGTAACATAAGTTATCAGACAATCTAGGCCTAGCTGATTACCTCTATAAAAGAAACGTTTACATGTCGGGAGCTGGTCCATTTTTGCATTTTTTTAAATGCCACAAAAAGTGTATATCCCAGTAACTGAAAAAGAGGGATGTTTGCTTTCATCTGATGTTGTAGGTTGGAAATTTTGTTAATGTGTTTTTGTTACAATTTTGATTGTATACATTATGTTGAACCTAATCATGTTTGATTTTATAATTTTTAATTACCGGTAACTTAGTTACCAAAATCATTGCTAAAAAGATACGATACAGTAATTTATCGTTTGAATACGACCGATATATCGATTGAATCAATCGATAATTTTCACTCAATAGTTCCACTAGGCTTCTGGGGAAGTGCAGCTGGTTTGTGGTTAAAGCGATCCAAGCGTTTCTGTTTGGATTTTTATTTCTCTTTAATTGTGACATAATGGCCAGTTAAGATAACAGATTATCGGCTAAGCATTTTTGAAGACCCGTCTTCCCATCCTGAAATTAAGAAATGTAATATGTTAGGCTACTTTAGTGTAAAGTGATGCTATCATGGTGCACTTTTGAAAAACTTACTTGTAATTTGTTTCCAGTTTAGTAAAAATTACTTCAGCTTCCGTGGATAGGCCTACATTTATAGCCACCAGCACTGTGATAATGACTTTACACTTCAGAGCTCTATATGAAAGGTTTATCTTAGTGTTGACCGGGTTAAGTGTGAATTGAGGGAATTGTGAACAATGCCTATTTAGAAACTAACATTTCAGTAATTTTATTATGAACCAATTTGCAACCAGTTTTTTGGTCTTTTCTTAATACATTAGGCCTAAGTTATTAAAATTTGGTAACAATTGTAAAATTTAAAAAACTTTTCTATTGGTTTGAAAAACTTACAGTTTCTATGTATAGGCCTATAAATTGACCACTCTGCAAAAAAACTAGCCTGGTTAAAAAAATTCAAATTCAGTTTTTTTAGGAAAGGAAAGTGCTCTAGGCCTGAGAGGCTAACTTTTACTTTGTAAACGGAAAAATTTCTATAATCTGTATTATTCTATATCTGCAAGCATGTTTCGTTTCCTCCTTTTTTCTCAGCTTGTGTGCATTGTAGGAAAAAATCCGCGCATACCGTACCCAAAAAATCGATTATCTATATAATAATAGGCAAGCATGTTTCGTTTCCTTTTTTTCTCAGCTCATGTGGATCGTAGGAAAAATCCGCGCATACCTAGTGATGTGGGCCGGGCAAATGCCCAGTGGGCGGGTCGTTTATAAATGGGCATTTGCCCGGGCATTTGCCCAAAGCGATTTTAAGCGCCCAAAAACTGGGCGTTTATAGAAAGTTCAGTTTAAGGCGCAATACAATAAAACCTGTAATATTTTCAGTGTGGTATTTTAAATAAATATTTTTCTAAATTGTTGTATGAAATTTTATTTACTGATTAAGCAGGTTTCTACTCTGTAATTCATAATATGTGCATAAGATAAACTTATAATGACAATTAATTAAATTTAAAGTTAAGTATTAAGGTTTTGTTAGTAAAACAAGTGCTTTTTAACCACTATGTAAATTTCCTAACATAAAAAGGCACCTATAAAATTTTTATTCATATACAGGGGTGGAAAAAAGTCTGGAGACGATTTAATATTTTTTAAAGTATTTAAAAGTAACAAAACTAAAACGTTGAATATTGATTTTGAGTGACTAAGACTACTTCTTAAGTACTTAGTGTCCTTGGATCTCGAAGGGGGGACGGTCTACAAGGAGTAAGAAGAAAATCTTAAATGTAAGCATATGTCAATATGTACATCAAATTAAAGGTCTTTGGGACTGGAGAACAAGCCACAAACCCGACCTCAAAAGAATGACAGTGTAAAAAATAGCAGGTGATCAAACTTTGTATTAAAATCATATTGCTGAAAACAAAAAAATGCAATAACTCCCAATCCACTCTACCTTTTGAGGTCGGGTTTGTGGCAAATTGCTCAGAATGCAATGTACTTTAAAATGATGAATCATATGACGTAGCCTATTGCAGTTTTCCTGACGACCTCCACTAGGGACGTCTCTAAAGAAAGTCTTGTGGGAAACTGCATTGGCCTATATGATACATCATTTTAAAGGGCTTTGCATTCTAAGCAATTTGCCACAAACCCAACCGGAACCAAATTACAACCTTATAACCGTTAAGTTAAGACTGATTCATTGTGTGTAATAAACAAATTTAAATTAACTCTATTACATTAGCCAGATTTTTTAAATAAAAATAAACCTATGAAGTTATTTTCAGTCTAAATTATTTCCTCTTGTTGACAAAAGAAAAGTGTTGACTCTTTCGTACTGACTTCCTACCAATATAATTTAAATTATACAAGTAATAATTTTTTTTAATATAGGCTATTATGTAAATATCTAATGTAGAGGTTTAAAAAGTTGACTAGAAGAGTAGTGTTCAATTTAATTTCCATTAATCAGGTTTATTAGCCTTTAACTGGATAAACGCCCGGCACTTATGGATTTTGGGCGGTTATTTGGGCAAATGCCCTGGGCATTTGCCCTGAGATTTAAACGCCAAGGCGTTTTACATCACTACGCATACCGAAAAAAATCTATTAACTGTATATTAATATGCAAGCATGTTTTCATCCTTTTTCTCAGCTCGTGTGCATGGTAGGAAAAATCCGCGCATACTGTTAGAAAGGTATCCTGTAGATGAGCAGAATCCCATTCTAATTCACATTGAACTCCAGGGCTATGCTCCACTGGCTTTCAAAGTTCCAATGTTAATTTGTAGAGAAAGGATAATTGATTGAATTATTGGAAAGCTGTTGTAAAAACAACTGATAGAAAAACAGGAAGAACAGATTTTTCAGTTTTAAATGTTTTGAAATTTCTTGGGTTCTTTCAAATCAACCGAAATTTAGGTCGAATTTCGATCAGGAGGCGAAGATAAAATTTGTTGAAGTTTGGGAACTCAACTGAAAACAACCCCGCACCGTGATCTTTCAATAACTTTAGTTGGGAAAACAATAATAATTTTGAATTGCTGTATTTTTTTCAGTGTTAAAATTTTTTTTTAATTTTTCTATCTGTAGAAAAAAACAAGAAAATATAAGCTGATAACTTATTGGTCGGTAACTCACATTATACTTTGTCGTAGGTACTACTTGTAAACATAATTTTTAACCTTTCAAATTATTTCAAAAGTGTGGTTATGTCAACTTAAAGAATTAAATGCTGATAATTTAAAATTTAGTTTGGCAATTGAGGAATTATTTTATAAAATAAAAAAAAATTCACGTGTCTTATGTTCATCACCGAATCCTCCTCCATCACAAACAACTCTCTAAACAATTTTCTTTGTCTAAACAATTTTCGTCATAAATAAATCATGGGAATCAATAGTAACAAGTTAAATTTAATTAGCCTAGCTTGAATTCCCTGAAAATATAAATTAAAATTTGGAAATTGTTGCCAACTTTAACTTAGTCATTATTTTGCTCTTCCCAACCTATTTATTAATTTTATCATGGTTAGGTTATCAATAAAACTTTTGCTTGGAATACATATGGCTTTTTTCTATATGCCTACTTAATATTTTGTTCACAGACAATTGCCTTATACGGAAATTCAGGCATAGCTGAGGAGAAGCCAGATCAGAGAAGCAGTGAGGCTTATGCAGGCAAAGTAGAAATTCAAAGGTAGAAATTTTTCTTTATATCTTGAATGCTAAGCAATACAAAATTTAATGTGCTAGAGAAACCTAACACTTTAAGTTATTTATTGGAAATGGTGGCACGGTTATATATTGTGATAAAAATGTGTAAGCAGTGTAACAAGGGCCGGCGCTAGCACTTTTAGCACATAGGCCGAGGTTACATTTGCCGCCCCTTCCTACCCGACTCGTACCCTCATTAAAAATGGACGATAATTTACATTTGATGTCAAATCGTGATAACACATCGCTTTGCGTGAGATAATATTATTTTCACTATAGGCCTATTCTATTTTTCACGCTCAGAGTTGCTTCGGTGAGTCAACCCTGAAATTGAAAGACTAGGCGAGGAGAAAGGGCTTGACGGACTGGAGTGGCACAGTGCGTTTGCCGCTGCAAATAGCATGCAGCCTGCTTGGGAACCGACCCACGGGATAGCCACAAACGCCCAGAAAAACAAAATACCATATTATACTTTCATGAACACTGGACCCTCACTATAAATCTTTACGCCAAACACACAACTTTTAAAGTAAGGTAAAGAACATTAAAAACATTCGCAAATTTCACACGATGTTCAGATGTTATCACTGTCGCATCAGCGAGTAAATTGTTTGGGAAAATCCCTCAAGTGTGGGAACAAAAAGTTTTGTAGGGGCGACCAAATTCCAATTTAGCATTGACTATACAATAACGTAAATATACTTCTCATCCAATGCATTTTGTTTGATACCGGTACAGAAATTTGGAAGGTTCGTGTACATCTTCATACATAGTTAAAACTGCATCTATTTATTATTTAATCAGATTTAATCAGAGCACGCTCTGTTACCATCCTGGACTAGATCCGATTTTTCGAGTTCCGGATTTTGCCTGCCTAATGCATCGGTGTTCGCTGTCTGCCTTTCAAAGCGTGGGGAAGCCCTACCATCATGGCCATGTCAAACATGAAAAGGTTCTCTTTAAAAGTGAAATCCTCTTTAAAACATTTATATTTAACTTTGCGTTAATTATCTTTGTCGAAATTAATCCAAAGGAACAAAGGTTATTCCATTTAAAATAAATTTCATCCTAAAGGAGATGCTCTGCTTCGGTCAGAGTTACAGACCTACGTATCTGATTAATTTCTCTGAAGGCCTAAGTAAGTAGCTGATTGGTGCAGTGAAAACTAAAAAAACTATTTGATTAATAAAAAATTGTACTGCTTTTAAGAGTTACAGTGTTTTCATTGCTCTATTTCATTGTTATTTTTATTGCATTATATTTTAGTTTAATTTATGATGCACTTCAATGCATGTCTTGTATACTTCATGAATAAATTTATTTTCAATTCAATATAACGAACACAATTAAAAAAATAAAAACAGATGTAAATAAAAAAAGCAAATTTTACGTTGTTAAAAACCTTTTCAAGGAAAAGTAGCCTACTTTAGTTAATATAAACAAAAAAACTGGAACAAAATTTCTAAAAGCCTTAACATCATACTATACATTTCTTTTGTATTAAAAAAATACTAACTTCAGTAATGTAATACTATATAAAAAATTACTATTTTTAGTGTTTGTGTCAGTTTTACTTATGAACACATAAAAATTATGAACTGGAGACTTTTTATATCTTTTCAAACCTAATTACAGCATTAACAACTTTAATCACCAGTGCAACCTTGGGGCATTGCCCTACAGTTCGTCCAAGTAGCCTAAGTACTGTACATAAAAATTTTCAAGGTATATGCACCAGCAAAGCTGGTGTGTGGTTGACTCCTGTGTGTCTCCTGATTGGTGCAGATGATCTATGTTGTATTAAAACATTGTACAATTTTTACAGATGTTTGCTTGCGAAAATTCCAGTGTGCGGAGGAAAGCCAGATCCGGGAGTCTGTGAGAAACTGGCTCATGCAACCAAAGTTTTGGAGAATTGAAGGTAGAGTACTGTTCATGCAAAGTTTTACTTTTTAAATTTTAGAAATTCTACAATCTATGAACTCCTTGTAAATAAATTTTTGTCAATTATACTTTTAATCTTGATATTTGATGTCACTTTAATCTGAAAGTAATAGCCTTTGAAGGTTATTTTTTTCTTTTGTATTGGGATTCAATGTTAATTAGCTTAATTGCTTTTTATACCTACAGTGAAGACTTAATGATCCAAACTCCAACAATCTTTTCCTTTCACTGCATATAATCACATTGCCACAAATTTAAACAGTAGGCAAAACAGATCATTTCCACTTTTCATTTTATGCCCGCTCTAGAGTGGCAAAAGACATTCTTGCACACTTAATCAAATATAGGTATTTAAGGTTAATTAGCTGTTGTTACAAACCGCACCATAGCTGTTGTTCATTGTTATCATTGAGTAATTCCTATTTTTAGTTAAAAGTTATGTTTGATAGTTGTTTTTGTGTTTAAAAAGAAAATCAAACATTACTTTTATGATATTTTGTAAACAATGAGAAATTTAATCCTTTGCAAGTATGGTGATAGGAAAAATATTATGTATATTACGAGCACAAATACTCTTTGTTGCTCTCAAAGTGTTTGGTCGGTTTCAGCTAATGCTTGTAAGGCCATCTATAATTATTCTTGAGCGACAATGACGTGCTATGAACTCTTAATATACAAATAGCTATTACATCAGCTGTTTGAAAACTCAATTCAGAAAGTTTTATTACAGGGTGTCCACATTCTGCAAAGTCAGGGAAACAAATTGTGGTCAAGGTAATAGGCAAAAAAATCTGGCAAGTCAGGGAAATCCTATCTAATTATGGCATTGAATGGGAGTTCGTAATGCTTCAGCCGGACGTAACCCCGACTATTGTTGCATATTCAAGGTATTTTACAAATGTTCAAATAAAAAATTATGTTTTATAAATTTTCAATTTATTGTTGTAATTTTTGTGTAGAATATTTTTATTCGTTTATCTTTTTCTTATTTTTCTTTTGATTAGTCATCAGCTGTACAATGGCTGCTACATAAGTAAATTTAAGAAATTGTGGCTTGATGCCAACATATTAGATGCAACTTTTGCTTATTGTAAAATGTGTCGTGAGTCATTCAAACTCGGTAAGATGAGTTATGCCAGCTGCTGTATCACAGGACCTAATCATTTAAAATTCATGCCGGCTAAAAATCGCCTGCCAGCAATATCCATTTTCTCCAAGAAAATATGTCAATACCAACATCATGAGAAAATGTATATCCTTTATCGCGCACTTCATTGTTTTAAAATTAATGCCCGACAGAGGGTTAAAGTTAATTTACTGCCATTTACACTTCAGTCAAGTTTAATAATTTATAGTTTTGTTAAGTGCTGAAAGACACTTTAAAATAAGAGTGTGTAAAATACTGGTCAAGTAAAAATATACTTTTAGACTAACCATCTCTTTTGTATTGTTTTCCCAGGGAAAATAGGAAGAAATCTTTTCCCGCAGAAGAACCAGGCGCAGCACTAGGTGATCGTGGCTATTGATGGAATGATGGTTAAAGGAGACAGTGTTGCTTTTTGTACATTTTTCTAAATATATTATGTAAATATCACTCAACACAGTTTTTTTTTACTTTTTTCCTTTCTTTAACGTATGTATGTATATCTTTGATATGCATGTAGATTATTTTACATACAACAGTATTATTGTTGAGGTTTATCTGCATACTAACAATTTATGCCGCATTAAGTGTAATGTTGATGCTCTATAGATTTTTTTCTCTTTTTAAATTTAATTATTTTTTAGTAAGAAAGGAGTTCACGTTTTTCATATGCAACATTGTATTTTACTACAAAGAAATTTGTTTTTTTGTTTTTTTACCAGCTGAATTTTACAGAAATTTAACTTGCTGTTTTCTTTGATGAAAATTTAAGTTTTAAAGATTTAAATGACAGTGTATTTTTTTATTTTATCATCAGGGGGTGTTTTTGTTTACGTTAGTTTCTTCATTATTTTTAAAATTTTTTTGTTAATTTTTGTAATTACTTTTTACCAGTCGGTTTAGTTACTAGAGCTTAAAAATTGAAATACCTTAAATCTTAATTTATTAAGATTTAAATCTCAAAAGTACCTAATTAATTCTTGATTATTATTTTTTGTTTGTTTGAAAAAGTACAGCTAAATAGGCCTAGTATTAAAAGAATTTTATCTCTCATTGTGGTTTTTTAACATTTGTATTTTTTAACAATACAATTGGATGGATATTAATGGGCTTTAGGCCGGTTCCTACGTGGGCTACAGATGCGACGCGACGGGAGGGACACCAGCGACAAGCTTGCATCGCCATAACGTTATACATTGTAAATTGTTGTCGCTGCTGTCGCCCACTAAGAACGCTCCAATGCTTATACATTTGTTTGAAATTTTGTCGCTCTTGTAGCGTCGCATCTGTCGCCCACGTAGGAACCGGCCTTAGATTAATTCCATACTAAATATGATTTGCAGTTTTAAACAACTTCATCTGCTTGTCGCTAATATATTGACTGTATAAAACATTTTTGAAATTTCATTCTGTTTAGTGTAAGTAGGCTATGAGTGTTTAATGAATTTCTAGTGCAATATTTGTTTGGGATTTTAAAGCATCTTCAATGCATCTAATTTAAATTTATCATGCGTAATAATCTATTTTGGTATGATGACAAGTTTTTTCCTTTGATTTATTACTAATTTGTGGCAATTTTTTATTTTTCAAGCCTATATCTGCATTCACGATGGATGAACAGTGTTCTGCCCAACATTTGTTTGTTGGTATTTATCTCTAATACAAAACATATAGTAGATGATTGTTCTTTAGAAATGTTTGTTGATTTTTTTGTGTTCGCTGAACAATTTTGCCACAAATAATTGGCTAGTGCAGATGAAACTTATTATTGTCTTAAACACATTTTTTGGGTCACTTTATAACTAAAATATGTTTGAATAATTAAGTGCAGGTAAACTACTGTTAAAGTGATTAATATCGCAATGAATTTTGTGAGACGTTCAGAGGTGTGTTTAATGTAAGTTTGAGGGCAAGGTTGGGACAACAATACCTATTACAGTATATACAAACTTTTCCAACAAGCTTGTACCACCCTCGGTTAAAGGTTACTCAAAGTTTATTTAATGTTGCCTCAGCATTACAAAGCAACATTAAATAAACTTTTATTTATAAGCTTGGCGCGAACTTTACATAGAAACTATACACAAAACTTATATTCAAGCTTGTCACACCCTTACATGTAAAGGTGTGACAAGCTTGTGTAACCCTCAATTTTTGTCAAGTACAACCTTGGCGTAAAGTTAATTTAAGCTTGTTACAAGCTTACATGCTTGCCGCTGACAATGTTACGACAACCTTAAAGCTTGTCAGTGACAACATTGCTCCAAGCTTGTCACAACACTAAAATGCTATCTGGGAATATTCTCAAAAAGTCATCCCAGGAATCTCCTGGGGATATTGAATGTCCGCGCATATCCCGCGTTTTGGGATATCCTTTCGGGATATCCTTAGGACATTCAAATATCCCTAGGGGATGTCCTTAAAAACTTGTCTAAGAGTTGTAAATTGTAATTTATTCATCAAAATTTATAAGTAAAATTTACTTGCATTTAATGCATTTCTGCTAACGAACAAATTGCAAAAATGAAAATAAAACTGAGCAAAAAGTATATGCCCATGTCAGGATTTGAACCTGCAACCTCTCACTCAATGACCTGACGCTCTAACCTCTTGAGCCACCTGATCTGTGCTCAAATTGGTTCTTATTTACTAGTAAGTATTGAAACTTATCCTTCATTGGTGCACTTGGAAGTTTTGCGAGTCAAAGTAAAAAAGTTAGCCTAAATTTGAAGTAACTTTACAAATTGACTATTTTAAAGTATTTAAAAAATCTAAATAAAATAGCAAAACCTTTTGAATGTGAACAGTTATATGTAATTTTTAATGTATATTTTAACATCAAAAGATTACTAATTAGTTTTTTTTATATTTTAACTTTAGTAAAATCACTTCATCTTATTTTATGTAGTTTGACATTTTGAAAGTGTATTTGATGTAAAATAAATATTCTGCGTTCGTTATGGTGTGTAATGGTAAATCAAGATATCCCAGCGTAAACCCAAATTTCCCCAATATTTTCAAAGTCATTCAACGGATATCCTAGGGATATTGCAAACATGCGCACTTTGGGATATCCTTTCAGGATATCCCCAGGACATTAAATATATTTAAGAGTTGTTTTTCGAGACACATATCTGGAACTCCTGTCATGAAGAGGGACAGTCACGGAATTGCTTGTCCCAAACATTTTACTAAGAGTTATTTTCATAGGTTTTCATTAAAGTTAACTATTAAAACTGCAGTTTTTAGTGAATACACTATTTTCCATTAAAACTCTAACCACTGATACGTCCTAGGGATGTTCTTTGTAGATCCTTTCAACTACAATGTTTGAATTCAAACTTTGTATTTTGCTTGTAAACAATGTTATTATCCAATGTTATTAGTTTGTTATTTTAATTTTCCTGGACCTCTACGATAAAAGTTAATTTAGTATTTCAATACTTTACACTGTGTCAACAGATATTTTCTTGGGAAATCCTGAGAATGTCCTAAGGATATGAGCGAATTTATGGAATTTAATTTAAACTATGCCTACGGACATATTCCAGGGACTTCCCAAGGAGCTCTTTTCAGAAATTTTCAAAAAAGAGGACTCAGAGAAAAATGGTATTTTTCAATGACTTGATGACTTTGGACTTTCGGCAAAACCCTTTTTTGAATGGAATATATGTTTGAATTAAATTGTAAAAACGCACATATCCCAGGGATATTCTTGGAATATGACCGTTTACGTAGTTCTGACACATCCTTGGAATATCTCTGGAATATCCTTTGAAATTTTGTTTGACAGGTGTCTTGTAGTCAAAAAAGTTAAATAAATCCATTATAAACTTGTTTTGTTTGAAATTGTTTACTTTTAGTGTCTTATTTACGTAAAAATATTGTATTTCTATTAAGTCCCTTTGGAATATGCTTAGAATGTCCTTTTGTACTTCTCCATATCCCGGGACTTGAATGGGATATTTGGGATCTGGTTGGGATATCCTGGGGAAATCTTGTGCTCAGTGGGATGAAACTAAGTCTTAGACATTTCAGATATCATAGTTTCAAATCACAGTTATTAATTGGATGTGTAGACTATTGGAAAGAAGTGAAACTAAACAATGGTCCAGTGGACATGTTTATTTTAAAAAGCCACTATAATGGTGTAGATTATCGTCGATGTCGAGGTTTTTGATGTAGATTGCAACCAAACTTCTCTGTGTCACAAATCGATGAAGTCCAGTAGCTCGTACACCAGCTTCGGAGACGATTCAAAGCAGTTTCAGGTAGATCCGCATACAAACATGGAAAAATAAAAACAAGTTTTTAAGAATTAACGTGATGTATAATATGGCCTAAATTTTAAATACTTAAAACGCCATTCAAAACTTTAAAAAATATGTAAAGCCGCGTCCGCACTGGCCGAACATTCGGGGCGAACTTGTTCGGCGAACACAAAAAATCAACAAACATTACTAACGAACAATTACCGGCCATATGATTTACATTCAAATAGGTTAGCAACGAACAAACAAAAGTTCGGAAGAACATTGTTCGGCCAGTGCGGACGCGGCTTAAAGGTTATATATTTTTTTTACAAACTGATGAATAACTATTAAATTCTTGTAAAATTTTAAGTTATTATTGAAAAATGTACTTTTAAAAATACTTTTGTATTGTAGACATTTCTTTTTACAAAAAAAAGAAAAAAAAAATCTTTTTTATTGTAGGTACTACGTTATTAAGCAATGCAATCAGTATTATTTCTTGTTAATATATTCTGAGAATGTGGTATATTTGATAATATATTTGTTATAATGTCCCTTCAAGTGTTTGTGTTATGCTAATTTCAGTAAAAAATATTACACAATAAATAAATAAAACTGTGAGCTTAAAATACGATGGGTTGAGCTCTGTGAACTAACACATTGTGCAGTTATTGTTTTTACGTAAAGATTATTTGTCACCTCTAAAACAGCTGCTTGTCACTTACCACCTGCCCGTGTTGTGTCACCCAAGTGAGCCTGGGCGCCCAGCTTTGGACACTAGGAATACGCTCCGATGTCCGTCCCGTACAAGAATTTTTTACTCACTTTTTGAGTTATTAGGTGACGCTTTTTTTTTTTTTTGAGGGAGAGGTAAGAAAAATGCATTACGCACACAGGTGGCAAGCCTGTAGTGTGGGACTCCCCTAAAAACGGGTTTACCCACTAAAAAACCTCGCCTCTACTCTTTAGGATTCTAACCTGGAGTTGTTTATCACATTACGTAGGGGTAGGGCTAAATTTGGCTTATGCCCGTGGGGCTCACTCCTTATCCAGCCACTCGATCAAGGGATCTGGGCCACTTCGCGGTCCAGATCATGTTCCTTTTCCAGGAGGATGCCCCGCAGGAACTGTGATAAACAATCCCAGTTGCCCTCATCCTCCAAGATCTTTTGGCAGACCGAGTCCACCGAAAATGCACCAAAAATTTGTGTGGCCTTCAGGCGGGACCCTTCCCAACGGGGGCAGCAGAAGAATGTGTGATCCGCATCGTCGGGAACGCCCGAGCAATAAATAAAGAATTGGTAGCAGTTCCACCCATGGTTGGACGTGCTTGATAAGTCGCGCAGTCCATCGTCCTCGGGTGTCGTGCTCCCAGCTGTGTTGCCACTGCTGGAAGGTTCGGGAGCGCCCTGCTGTTCTTGCCGTGTCCTTGCCAATCTCGACTTGTCTCTGATAAATTGCCTTCCTCTCTCCTGCCAAGAGCTTGACAGGGATAACTCCGGCGACCACCAGGACGGCAGGCTCGGACACTGTCCGGTAGGCGGAACACACCCCGAGGGCCGCTCAACGTTGAACCCAAGCGAGTCGCAACCTGTACTACTCTTTATCGAGAGCGTCTGCCCACACCTCTGCTTCATAAAGAAGCACGAACTGAACCGCGGACATCAACAGACGTCTTCTGCTGGATCGTGGAACCCCGACATTGGCCATCAGCCTACTAAGGTAAGTGACTACCTTAGCGGCCTTGTCCGCCGTACGGAATATCTGATCCCTCCAGCTTAACTTGGTGTCCACCATAATCCCGAAGTACTTAGCAGCACGAATTGATTGGACCACCTCCCTTCCCACTCGGAACAGAATGACGGTGTCTATCCTCTTCTTCGTAAGGATCACAATCTCCGTCTTACGGAGAGCAAGCGAGAGACCGTGATCGGACATCCATGTGTTGACCACACGCATGACTCGGTTCAACTTTAGTTGGGCCAGCTCAACGGTGCGTGCGACAATGAGAGCTGTGACATCATTGGCGTACCCAACCAAAGTGGTTTATGTGGTTTCCTCAGGCATCTCCGACCTCAGGAGGCTGTCATAGGAAACATTCCAGAGATCCTGGCCGAGTATTGAATCTTGCGCGGCACCAGAAGTAACTTCCATCGTCCACGTTCCGTCCCTTGTGTCGTAAATAAGGCTTTGAGAGCGGAGATAATCCTCAATGAGTCGCAACAGATATGCAGGAACGCGAAAGGTGTTGCAAAGCGCATCCAACATATCGACCCACCTCGCCGAGTTAAAGGCATTCTTAACATAAGCGTAACAAGAAGCACTACTCAGGGAGAGAAATGGTTGTGGCTCTCCACTCTCTTCACAGATCTCCATGGACTTCGGTGATAGCGTCAATCGTTGACCGTCCCTTTCTAAAGCCATACTGACGGGGGCATGAGTCCCCGGCAGCTTCCGTAGCTTCCACGGCAGAGGTCAGGCGGGAACGGATCAGCTTCTCGAACAGCTTCCCAGCCGTGTCCAACGTGTAGAAAGGCCTGTGGGACGACGACAGCTCGGGATCACCTTTGCCCTTGCTGATCAGTACAAGTCTTGCGGTTTTCCATAGGGAGCCGGAAACAACCCTTCTACCAAACAGGCGTTGTACATTCTCAACAACAAGTCAGCATTAATTGAAAATACTTTCTTTAAAGCCTCGCTGGGAATCCCGTCCGGGTCAGGAGCCTTGTTGCTCTTTAGGGAGAGAATGGAGGTTTCCATCTCCTCGAATGTGAAGAGTGGAACGTCATCTAACCGTCCGAAGTCAACCGGCGTACATCCAAGGCCTAGCCTACAAATAAATACATACAAAGAATGATTTTAGCTAAGACCTCAAAACAAGCAAGTGACTTAATAATAATTATGCTTACAATATTAAAGGTAAATAGATTGTAGAGCGAAAAAAACAATACAATTTAAAATCCATGATTAATTAATCAAAATTAATAAAAATCAAGTAATGTAAGTATTGTAGAATTACGCTTACTTAACACTTAATGCATATTTTGTTACCTGAGACATAGGCTACAATGGCACAACACATTCAAATTAGTTGTTCAATTTAAATCTTTCTCCCAAATAGATATTAGTTGTATCCCATAAATTATAGTTAATCGCATAATTCCGTACGACATCAATTCATTCCACATCAACATGCCTATCTTTTGGTATAATTTATAACTTCAACAAGTAAACATGTTGATCTATTAATTTAACAAACAGGTCTGTCAAAATATCAATTAAATTTTATTTAAAAACGTAACATAACGGCGAGCAAATATAAACAAGAAAAGGTTATGTTATGTTGTTTTCAGCATACAGCGACAACTCAGCTGCGATGGGGGAAAATAAACTGATCGTAGCAACTACATTAGTCAAACCATGTAGCCTAAACAACTAAAGTTCTGTCAAAAATTCCGGAAAATAAGCTTTTTTAATACTTGAAAATAATTGCTCGATTATAGTTTATTACCTAGTTTAAAATACTTAAAATCTAACCTGAGAATTTCATTGAAATCAAATTAGTAATAAAAAAGCCTTTTGGGGGTCAAAAATTCGCCTAAGAGAAATTTAAAGTCGATCTAAAAGAATTTTTATACTCTATGTTCCATATAGTAAAAAATTCAATTAAATATTTAGTTTATATGTTTCTTACATCACGCTAAATAAATAATATTGTATAATTAGCAAACTATAAATACCCCCGTCGCAGCAGACCTGCGTACTCAGCGAATTTCCAATGGAATCTTGGTATAGTTTCTATTTCCCCATAAAATCCATGGGGATGAGAGTATGTAGGTTTGCCGCCATATGGGTTTTGTTGGTAAATATAAGTTAAACCCTACCTAGTGAATGTACATACCAAATTTTATCCGGTTATGGTGTTCTTTTTGTTTTCCCAATAAACCCCATAGGGGTAAGTACGTAGGTTTGCCGCCATATGGGTTTTCTAAGCAAATATAAGTTAAACGCTTCCGAATTAATGTACTTACCAAATTTTATCAAGATATGTCAATAAATAAGCAAGATAGAAGGTTTTGTTAATTTCCCATAAGAATAACATGGAAAACATAGTTTTAGGATTTTCTCGATAACCATTTAAGCTAGGTAAAAAATTCAAAATACTAGATTGTTTGTTTTTTTAAGCTCTTTTAAATGGTTTAAGTTAAAATTGTTGAATTTTCTAAATAAAAGTAAAAAAGCCAAAAACCCATTTTTTACCCTTTTAAAAACCCCATAAAACCCCGTTCTCATGGTCCGATCATTCTGGTTCGCGAACTCAACCTAGCAGACGCTGGCTTACACCCCTGCACCAAATTTCATCAAAATCGGAGGTTCCGTTCAAAAGTTATCGTATATATATATATATATATATATATATATATATATATATATATATATATATATATATAAATTTGAACGAACGGTGTTTTTGGCTTCTAGGGACCTCAAAACGAAAAAGTATCATGGTCCCAGGCTTAGGTCTTACCGTGACTACTACCGTAATAGCGTATTCCCTATAGGGAAATTCGCTAAAAATGATTGTCCATGGTGATGAGATTTTTTGCAGTTTTTGGCAGATTGTACTTAAAGAAAATTCCTATAGAGAAGAAACTCACTACTTGGAGTAAGTTAATCTCCAACAAGTGGTGTATGGATTACAACGCTATCTAGTGTATTTCCTCGTGACATGTAGAATAACTTGCTTTGACAGAACCTTATGTTTCAAACTGGTTGTACTTTTAAAGCAGTGGCAGTGTACATAGTCAATGGCAGTATCTCTTACAAACAATCCATCCCAGAAATGGAATACTAAGATTAATCACTGTAATGTATTATTAAATAAATTTTAAATGCTTACAAATTACTTTGCGCGGGATGATGATTTTAAGCATGCTATTATATTGGAGAGCATCTCTGTGTTACCTATGTTTGCGTTAAGAGATATATCTATAAAGAAGAATGTTTGATTTTGAGCTTCCTTGATTCCACTTGTAGAACACTCTGTGCAAAGCCAGCTGAGTCGATTCTCTATTAGAGATCGATGAGCAGCTTTATTATACCCTGTTCAAAATAAATGTGCGGTTGAAACGCATCACTAAGATTTATTACATTTATTTAATGTTTCATGTTACTTATGTGAATGTTATGTTTTTTCGTAAACAGTTATGATTCCTTTTTTTAAGTTTGAGATGTAAAAAGGAGGGCTTGCAACGGCAACTTTTAGGGAAGTAACACGACCAACAGCGCTGTTATCTACTCAGAATTTCAAGGTTAAAATTAAACATCGACATTGACATAACATTAGACATTGATGAGCAGCTTTATTATACCCCTTTCAAAATAAATAATGTGCGGTCGAAACAAGGATTTCAATTCCCCTATTTTTCTGTTTCCCCACTGCCAAAAATTTATCTATAGTAGGATTCACGAAAATAGTCCAATGAGAGTCGATGCATTGTTGCCAGATTTATTCAAAAACACATTTTTATACTGTATTACACATGGTAAACAAAACCACAAATGACAACATTGCAGGCCAAGAGGGGGTGAGGGGGGACACAGCTGTTAAAATTTCCATCGGACTATTTTCGTGCATCTTACTATAGTCACAATCACTGAGAATTATAACTGTTTAATGTCTCATGTCACTGATGCGAATGTTTTGCTTTTTTCTTAAACAAATACTCTTGGGGAAGTAACATGACCACCATCGCTGTTATCTACTCAAAATAACATCTGATTATGAAGAAAATAGGGGAATTGAGGGAGGTATTGACGGAATTTTCCTCATGGTGGGAAATAAAGGTCTATCTTTCAACCGCACATTAATTTTGATGTATAACAACCTATTCATCAATTAATTTTATTCTATTAATTTTATTTGCAACAGATTATCAACAAATTTATTTATCATAAGAAGACTGTCTAAATTTTGTAAAAGAGAAGTACTGATGAATGTGTATCATACTCTTTTTATTCCTCACATTTCAAAGAACATAAACTCTTAACATTTTGGTCAATATACATTTATGAAACTTTAAATTTTGTGAAAAAGAATATAAATCTATTCCAAGGCGATGAACAAACTACGTATGGTCTAAATCTTCCGGAAAAATATATATTACCTGTAAATTATCACAGAACATCCTTTTTTGAACATCACCTACTGTATAATGGTACAAGACTGTTAAATAAATTGCCAAATCAATTTCAAAATCTATTTATAAATGACTTTTACATTTTTAAAACAAATTTTAGAAAATATCTAATTGAAAATGCAATTTATTCAATGCAAGAATATTTAAACCCAGAATCAACAGAAAATTAAAAGATAACAGTTCAGAAACCTATATAGTTAAAGAAGATAATAACTGAAGAATAACAGTCGTGGTCAGGCTTATTGGAGGGTGGGTGACCAGCTGTTGCAACCTATTACCTTAGTAAACTGTTTCCAGAAGGTAACAGTAAATGTTTTTATTGGAATCATAATGTAACTGTTTGTAACTATATACTTTTACCATTTTCTTCGTTGAACATATTTTTGCCTAGTGATCGATTAATTTGATAAATTATTTCTTGTTTATCGAGTGAAAAAGATAGAATGATTATATAAGGGCAGATTAATTATCTTACCACCAACAAACGGTTAAGGAAAACATTAATTTATGCAATAGGAAACGTAAAATCGTGAGGAAACGTATGATAAGTTGTATAAATGAAGGTAACGTAGGCCTATAAAACCTTTAAAAAATATCCTAACCTAAAACCTATAACCTAACCTATAAAAATGTTGTAATTTTAATTTTTCACTAAAACTGAACACATTGCATTAGACCATAACAAAAACACAAATATCCTATATAGTTTGAGTGGTGTGAAGGAGATCAATACACTAAAGGATTTACATTGTATCACTGTAAAAACGTTTTCCCAAATCACTCTCCGTTTATCTAAACTCAACTCTGGTTTTCAAAACATAATATTTCTCGTCAGTGTAATTTTTAGTAGCTCGTCTATAAATCATAATAGATATTATTCGTAGGCAAAGTGTAAATAGAATAGAAAATTATGAGGATTGCTCACATTCTCGTCGAGCCTACATGCGGTGCCTTCCTCTTTTATCTATGCATGTGTACGTAAGGTGCAACATTTAAGATGAAGTGAATAAAATACGTTAGTAAAGTTAAATGTTGTTGATGAACTATATAACTTTAAAAGATATTGCTTGTAAAAATGTATGAAAAATTGTTTAATGGTTTAAATTAAGAACACGTAGGAAAGAAGGTTGTATTTTCATACGTAATATCTGACATTAAAATTCAATGATATGTTTGTAACTGATACTTTTTTATTCTGGTTGAAGCAGCTCCTGTTACTTTCTAGAAACAGTTTACAAATTCAAATTCAAATTTCTTTATTCGTTTTGTATATACATATATGAATAGTGTCAAAGTAGCTTAACAAGCAGTGAGATCTTACTAGCTACTTAATACATAGTTATAATACATCTTATAATACATAGTTAACAGAGATACCAAGCAAAGAGATAAATAGGTCTACTGTCAAAAAAAGGAAAAAAAATAATAAATTGTCCTAAAGTAAAAAGTTATGATAAAACAGGAATGAAGTTATATTGTTTTACAGGAATGAAATATGAACATGACACCAAGAAATAAAATTCATCCATACGCTTAGTCAAAAAATTCTTCTACAGAATAGCAACTTTTTTGCAAAAGATATTTCTTTAACTTGATTTTGAAAGAGTTTTTTTCTACGTCAATCCTAAGATCTAATGGTAATTTGTTAAAACATTTCAGTCCCATATAGGTTGATTTTTTTCTATAAAATTCTAATCTATGCTGTGGCATGTTTATCTGGTCCCTATTTCTGGTCAAATAATTGTGAATATCCCCACGATAAACTTGTTTATGGAGCTGACTTTTAAAGCAGATAATACAATCCAGAATGTACTGGTCATATACAGTTAGAATGCCTATTGAAGAAAAAAGGTTTTTTACCGAGTCAGAATGGTCTAAGTTGAACATAATTCGCAATGCTTTTTTTGTAATTTGAGAATATTTTCAAGGTTTTGTCTCGTAGTGCCCCCATAAATTGCCAAGCCGTATGATAAATGAGAATGTATGTGGGCAAAGTAGATAGATCGTAATGTGTCAAAAAACACATTACAAAAAACACAAGAATGACATTCTTTTTAAAATATATAAACCAGAAGAAATCTTTTTACTAACTTTTTTACATGAATATCCCAAGTAAGGTGATTATCAACTTGTAACCCTAGAAATTCGGTAACTTCAATTGTGCCAATCTGAGTTTGATCAATAGTTAGGGACATTTTAGGCTTTTCTGTACTTTGTACTGTTGAGAAAAACATTTGATAAGATTTTGTAGCATTTAAAAATAAACTATTCTGTAAAAAATACAAATGAAGAGAATTTAAATGATTCCGACAAGCATTTTCAAGATTATAGTAATTTGTAGCAGAAGTTACTAGGTTAGAATCATCAGCATACAAAACTAATTTGCTGCTTGTGCCGTTAACATTATTTAGTATGGATGGCATTCCTTGTACATAACATAAAAATAAGAGTGGTCCTAAAATGGAACCCTGAGGGACTCCGTGTTTAATTTTTTTAATTTTAGAGTTAAATTTTGTAATTTTATTGGTTTTTGCAGATACAATTTCAACATATTGAGTTCTATTAGAGAGGTATGACTCAAACCATTTTAGATTTAAATTAGTCACACCCAGATATTTTAATTTAGCCAAGAGCTTTTTATGTGAAATACTATCGAAAGCTTTTGTTAAATCCATAAAAATGCCTGCAACTTTCTGACCATTATCAATTGAATCTATTACCGTCTCAGTAAACTCCATTAAAGCCGTGGTTACAGATTTGCCCTTACGAAAACCATGTTGTTGATCATCAAAAAGATTATTATTAAGCAGGTGGTTAAACAAACGGTTGTACATTACTCTTTCGAATATCTTAGATACTGAAGGTAACAAGGAAACTGGGCAATAATTGCTAATTTCAGATTTTTCTCCCTTTTTAAAAATAGGAATAACTTTCGAAATTTTTAAGCTATCTGGAAAAACTCCAGTTATTAAGGAGGAATTTATTATATGTACCAATGGTTTTAGTATCAAATCTTTGACATACTTGATCAGTTTCAGTGGCACATCATCATGACCACTGGATAATTTATTTGTAAGTGATGAAATAATCTTTTTTATTTCTTCTTCAGTTACTTTATTGCATTTAAATGTTCCTCTAAAAACTATATTTTATGTATTGTTTCCTGTAACTGGCAAAGATTGCAAAGGGATGTTCTTTACCAACTCATCTATTGCCCCAACGAAATGATTATTAAAACAATTTGCAATTTTTAGAGGGTCCTTAATGTTACAACCACCAGTACCTGCTCTTATGACAGGAATAACATTTTTACAGTCTAAATTTTTTCCTGTTTCCCTATTTATTATTTCCCAAGTTTTTTTTAGTTATATTATCTGATTGTTTGATTTTTTATCATAAAAATCTTTTTTGGTACTTATTAATTTATTTTTGTAATCTTTGTTTAACTGTTTACAGTGATTTAATAAATCATTATCACCAGTATGTTTAGCATGTTTTGTCAACCCCACAATTTCATTTTGTTCTTTTATTAAATCTGCATTAATCCAACTATGACTTTTTTTATTCAATAACCTCTTTACTTTCTTTTTTGGGAAAACTAAATTAAAGTAATATTGAAAAATGTTTTCAAACACACTAAATTTATCTTCAACTTTAGATATGTATAAAGACAACCAGTTTTCTCGCATCAATAGTCTAAAGAAAAGATCCATATTTGTCATTTAAGAATACTTCCACTGAGATACATTTATGTTTATAAAGTCTTGAAAGTATATTTTGTTAGAAGTAGGAATAACAAGGAAAATAATGATTATATAAGTAGACTGCGTAGGAATAAAAAAGTTTTTGTGCCAAAACCATGTAATACTTTTTTTACTAAATCATATAATTTTTTAGCACCAAGAATTTTTAATATGTTACCGGCATCACTAAAAAATATAAATAGGACAAACATTTTTTTGGAAAAATTGAGGCAATGGCTTTTTAATATTCAGAACATAGAGGAGTTGCTTTTCCAAATTTCCGTTTAATACATACAATTTCTGTTGCGCGTTTTGTTATTGCAGACTTATGTATTTTTTCTTTGTTTCTTTTGTCAAACAATGTATCTTTTTATGTTTTGTGTGTTGGAATGCTTTTTATTGTAGGAGGGATTTCAAGTAAAATACTTTTTAATTTTGTTTGTTTTTGTACTGAAAGTTGTGATTAATGATTTTTCTATTTGTATTCAATATTTTGGAAGATTGTTTGTAAATTTAATTTTATATTTGTTTTGCATGTTTATAACTTTAGGTAATATGTGTGATGTTTTTATCATGATTGTAAGAACTGTTTTTCATAAATTTGCCATCAAAAACAATTAATACTCAAATTATAATAAAGCCTCCAAACAGGCTATGCCTTGGAGGAAAGTCATGTTTCTCCTTATACCAAAGGTCAGGCCTGGCATCTATTATTCAAATAATATTGTAATATTTGTACTTTTGGTGTTTTTATGTGTACTTAATGTAATGTGTGTTATTTTATGGAGAAATAAATTATTCTTTTTATTCTTTTTAATTATTCTTTTTGTATCAGAAAAATCCCTACACTCAATGTATTGATACTTTTTCTTAGGATTTTGGGTGGATGGGGTATCTATATATATAATTCTGTAAGCCGAATTTCTTGAGCAAAATTGTGAGCGTTATATAAATCGCAGAAAGATGGGAGGGGTCTCAAATTAAAGGTCTCGGTCCCATACACGAGGGAAAACTATCGGCATGTCCATAATGTTAACAGGAAATGAGAGATCACGTAAAACATCCTCCATAAGAATAGCATGGGGATTTGAAAAACGTCTGTTTTGTGTACATTAAAACATGTGTTATGATTTAATTTTAAAACGAGACACAGATGATAACATTGAGTGAAGATGATAAAATAATTCACTCCAAAAGAGAAGCAATATATATATATAATTCTGTGAGCGAATTTTTTGAGTAAAACTGAGAGCATTTTGCAACTCACAGGAAGATGGCAGAGGTCTCAAATTAAAGGTCTCAGTTCCATGCATGAGGGAAAATTATCAGCGTATCCATAAAGGAAATAAAAAATACCGTAAAACTTCCTCCATAAGAAAAGCTCGGGGATTCGAAAACCGTCTGCTTTATGTACATTAAAACGTATGTTAGGCCTATGATTTTATTTTAAAATGAGGGACAGATGATAATAGGCCTATTGAGTGAATAAATATTAATAACCAAATGACATAATATATCTAGAGTGGTAATACTATAATTAGACGTTTTGAGGCTTTCAGCACCTAAAATTTTTATACTAGGAGCGTTACCAACATGACAAACTATTAAAAATGGACTGAGGTTTTTTATTGTTATGTTTTAATAATTTAAATTGTAAAAAACTGAGAGTGTGTGCAAATTATGAAATAAATTCTGATCGTGATGGGACTGCAATGGGCGATGAATTTTGGTTTGAAAAACGCCTACCTTATTTACATTAAAACAGGTTTTGGTTTTACTTCAAGACGAAAAGTGTCAAATGATCATATTGAGTGACGATGATAGCCTACATTAATTGAAACTTAAAGTATATCAGTGAACTAAAGGTTGGTATTCTGTTACCTAAGTTTTCTCAGAAACCTTTTAGTCATTTCATAGATTGTAGAGTTATAGGAGAGAGTTAACTTAAAAGTCGTTTGTCCTACATACTAGGGAAAAATATAGCAGGTCAAAAACTTTATGACAAAACGGGAAAGCTAGATATTAAGAAAGATATTTAAGAAAGATTATCTTCTGATAGGTTCTCCTAAGAGATTCTCCATGTATAGTGATTTTGAAAAAACCGGCTTTGTTTACACAAAATCATGAATTTTTATGTTTAAGGACGAATATTAACATTGAGTGAAGGCGATCTATTGTGAGCGGCTGTGTTTAAACTTGGTGAAGAAAAAAATAAAAAATCTGACAGGAGCTAAAATCAATTCAATTTTAGGACAAACAAGACAATGAAATGGGTATGATACAAAGTATTGAAAGTTAATTGACTCTGAAATGGGTGCTGAACATCCGTCATGTTTTTTTCTCATTGCCGATTTTCTATGTTATATTTTATAAAGCCGTCATAGCTTAAGGGGACAATGATTTCTTGCAAAACATATTTTTCATACATCGATATAAGTTTAACAACAGACAGAATGAAGCATTTACAAACAGTTGGCCTAATAGTAGACTACAGTATTGTAAAAAGAGCTTTGGGGGCGAATAGCCTGTTCAAATGGTATTGTTGAAATAAATTAAAATTAAATTTTCTAGAAAGTTTCATAGTGAAGAATTGGTGATCCGCTATGGTTCATGCTATTTTAATTTTATGATTAGGGGCTTTTGCCCCTATAAGCCACTAGTTTATTTCTAAAACTTGCCCATCATGATCTGAAACAGCTGTTACAACACCACTAACAGATGTAATTGATTTATTAACATTAGTAAGAAAATTGTCTATTGCTGTTGCTGAATTAATTGCCACTCTTGTTGGAAAATCTACTAGATAATGAAAGCCATGACATGAAACAATATTTTTAAAATCCTGTACCTCCAATTTTGTACTCAGAACATCTATATTAAAATCTCCTGCAATGATAACATCTCTTACATCTTTTAAGGAAACCAAAATGTCAAATAATTTATCTAATCCTGTTAAAAACTCTACATTTTGCAGCTGAGGTTTTCTATAAATTCCCACAAGGACAAATTTCCAATTATTTACATTATACTTAGCTAAACAACATTCAAAGAGTTTATCTTTAACAAGATCTTCAATTTTCCTTAAATTTAAGGGTTTGGATTTCAAACTCTGCTCTGACAAGATCACCACCCCCCCCCCCCCCCCCCCCCCCCACCTGTGGTTGTGGAGCGGCAATATTCGGATGAAACAAAAAAATGATTTAAATTAAACCTTTCTAATCCTACCTTATCCATGTTATGTTCAGTCAAAATTACTATATTAGGTTCAATCTCTTCAAGAATAATTTCTAAAGATTCTTTTCTAGACTCAAGATGCTGTATATTTTGATGGAAAATTTTTAAATTGTTATATTTACTGAGCGAGTATAAAGTTGCAGAATTTTTATGTACGCTTAAATTTAGGTTTGGGTGTTGATACCGATCAGAGGAGAGTTTAAATTACAATTTACTGAACTGCTGTTGAGCATTACGGATGGACTTCCCGTTGGTACGTTTGTGGTGTTAGATGCTGCCTCATGCTGCTCTACTGAAGTATCTACACTGCACACACCACTCAATTGCCCATTATCACTCACAACACTATCACCAACGCTGTGGCCCCGCTGCTCTCTCTCCCTGGAGTTGTCAGCCACTGGTGTCCTGAGGGGTGGGAAGATGCTCATATGCTTCATCAGATGTTCTTGCTTCTTGCTTATTTGTTCTTGTAATTTTGCTAGAAACTGGGTCTGTCACCTCCCCATAGGGATCTCTGGGCTGAAGGTTGGTAGTACGAAACTATGCACACCTTAGCTTCTGTGTTTCTTTGGAATTCAACAATATTAACCCCAATTAATATTACAAAGGAAATAGGTTGTAACAGCTGATCGGCCACCCGCCAATAAGCCTGTCCAGGACTATAGTTTTAGATTATAGACTAATTTAGCACATTTAAAAACATTCTTGTAATGCTGATGCAAATCATTTTTTCAAGGCAATACAAAAATAAAAAAATATTTATTTATTTATTTATTTATTTATTCAGAATTAAATAATAAGAAGTTCTGCAGGGAATTTAAAAATGTGAACGCCATCCCCAAAACAGAGTTTGGCACCACCATTATTTAATTTACAGTGGAGAATTAAAGCTGATTGGTTGTAAACAGATTGCTAGAATAATTTTCAGACCTATATTGTTTCGATTTTACAAAATATGCTCATTTTGAAATTTTAGAGTAAAAAGAATCGCTTTCCATGGCTTTGCGGGGAAGTAATTCCATCATCAGCGCTTTATTTAAGTCTGGTATTCAGGAACAAAAACAAAATTTTATGTAACATGGGATATCCCTTCTTATTGCTTGCTCTATTCATCGGCTTTATAGAACATCAGATACAAGATAATGTGATGGAAAGTTTTGTGGGTTTTATTTCAGAATTAAATTATATTTTATTAAAAACAAGTGATGAGAATATCTATATAGTTAATATATGTTACTGTATAATTTTATTCGGTTTTTGTTGGCACCCAATCAAATTTCTGTTGTTTTGTTTCATCGCCGTTTCCTATGGGTAATGGTTTTTATTAAGTTTGGTATCACTTATTATATTAATATTATGGTTCTATTCTCATTTCCTTAAAAAATTAACCAAAGTAGGTATATAATAAATATGAACTATGAATATTGTTCTATCACTTACATGTCTCTTGTTACAAACGTCTGTGGTTGATACGCCATTCCCATTTTCGGGTGGTTTTTATAATTTGTTGGACAGAGATACGTGTTTCTGAGAATATTTTTCTGTTTAAATATACATAGTTTCCATAGAAACCATAGAAAATTAATTTTGTATATATGGATGTACTTTAACTAATATTGTGAACGGTTTTTGCTATAGTTGTGGGCAACATGTCAGCCAAATATAACTTATTTGATATAAATTGATACCAGATACTTCACATTTTGCGTTGATCAACACATTGCATCTTAACATTTACTGTTATTTTACTTGAAGAGCTTCCTTTCAAATTATTTAACAGTGTCAAAATTTGTGGTGAGCTATAGAATATTTGAGTCCATCCAACTTCAAGCTCTATTAAAGAATATTATATCGGAGGATAATTTTGTTAATTAATTTAAGTACGGTAATGGACTGAAAATCTAAATAAGCCACAATGTGAAACTGACTAACTCCCACACTTACCAGTAGACAATTTTTTTTTTTTTTTTTAACTTCTTTAAATACTAAAAAAATTTTAACAAGTTAAATTGTTTTGAAAGTGTTTTTATATAGGGCTCATTGAAATGCTACTTGGAATAGCAACCGTTTTGCAAATTTTCATTATATTATTTGGTTATTGTTTTATTTGTTTAACTCATAATCTATGGTGGTTAATCGATGTTTTATACATGGTTTTAATTTGTTTTTAATGCTCTTAAAAACATGAAACTAATGAAATCAAACCTAACTATAAAACAAAAATATTATTTTTCATAATAATCATGGAAAAATTTTACATAAAACTATTTTATTTATGGAATTTAATATGTACTAAAAACATATTGTTTGATTTATTTTTGTCATTGTATCAAGAGTACAGGTATTTAGAGGCAACAAAGCAAAATAATAATTACTAAAATATGTTAATAAATAAATATTTGGCAATTTTTTCTAAACGCTTACATTTTTACTAAATTAAGAGCCCTGGCACTTCTCACATGTAACCATTAAAATAGGTCCGGCACTCAGGCATTCTTTTTTTTTATTTTGGAACTAAGATCTCAGTCCCAGGGACTTGCAAAAATTATTGTCCATAACGTTAAAGAAAAGGATAAAACGTCCTTCATAGGAATAGCATGGGGATTAGAAAGACATTTGCTTTTTAGCGAATTTTCCTATAGGGAATACAATATTACGGTAGTAGCCATGGTAAGGCCTAACCCTTGGACCTTGTTAATTTTTCATTTTGAGGTCATAGACAGCCTCAATTAGTTAGATTCTTGGGGTTCTTTTGAACTTGGTTTCACCTCTAGAATGCCTAAAAATGCGTGTTTGGAGTTCTAATTTTTCAAAATTTTCCAAAGAAGAACCCTCGGGCCCTCCCTTTACTGGGGATATTCCATACCCCATAGACCCCCCGGGGGCCCTGGAAGAAGTGCAGGCTTGGGGTCCGGCCCGGCTCTCGATGGCCCTGTCATATTGAGATTCTTGTATCGTTAAGAACTCATTATGCAACGGATTTGTATTTGGTTTAATAATATACCTAGCTAAGCCGGTACATGGGAGACAAGCCCTTTACATGTCATTAACCCCATTGCTGTTAATACTGAGATTATATCTTGAGGTTCAAACATAAATCCAACAAAAATATCAACTGCATTTTTATTTGTGAAACAACAATCCTCACAAGTGCAGGAATATTGTATACATAGATACAGTAACAATAATAGCAAGAACAAACAACTGCCACCATAATACAATTTCTAAGCTAAAAAATATACATTACAACAAACGTTATTTCAAGAAGCCAATTTTAAAATATATCAGATAGAGAGATAAAATTAAAAAATGTTTTTACAGAAAACAAGATGTTACACTAATAGAAAGAAAAACTATACTGTTTTACATCATAGACTAATACACTAAAAATACATGAAATACGAGATAGAATACTCACTTTTAAAACATAAAACAAAAAATTAAAATTCATAGTAATTCATAAAATTGTCTTCACTAAATGTATTAAAAATCGATCAAAATGTATTAATATACAAAACTTCTATAATCGTTTATTTTGATAAGAATTCGCAAAATGGTAAGCTTGCTTTTTTGTTCCTTTACTATTAATACATATTTCTTTGGTGTGTATAAAATAAGTTCTCTAATTATATTATGAAAACTTTAACAGATAACAAAATATAAATAACACAAATAGTTCTAATATCACAGCTCATTCGGTACCCACTAAACTGAAATTGAAATGATCACCAGCCCCGTTTAGTCTGGTACGTAATCTTTTGGCTTAGAGTATACGGAGTACAGTCTTTTAAAATCTGACAAATCTAAATCTAAGTTAAATTTGTCTTAACATTCATTGATGGCACAGAAATTGCCCAATTGGCACATTTTCCATATATTTATTGAGGGGTCACAAGACAGCGAAACAACTAGAACTAAATCCCTCAAAATAGTAGGATACAGTCTAGATAAAATCATTAAATGAGGATATTGATCACGGCAATGTAGGCTATAAGATACATTTTCTGCAACTTTTAAGTTTAATCTAAGAATGTCCAACGAATTGTTTATCATTTACAGTTAACTTTGAGCACACATATAGGCATGGAAATTATTACTATTTAAATATGTTAGTTTGATATTATTGGTTTGATAAAATTGTAAGGACCATATGGGCTAAACTAATCTGCAAAGACTAAAATTTAAATATCCCTGAAAAAATGAATAAAAACAGTAATGTGCCTTCATTTAGTTTTTTCAATATTAAATTATCTTAAATGGTTAAAATTTAAAAATAAAAGCTATAAAAATTATAACATTTAAAAAAATTAAATTAATTTCCAATACTGTACATGTACAAAGTAAAATAAAATGAAAACAATTAGACAAACATTTCATTAAGGACTTCACTTTAAAAGCTTACAGAAACTATACATTATAATGAAATTATAAGGGATAATCGAGTGGTCGATGAAAAATGGAATGAAATTATAGTGGGAAAAGTTTGGAACAGAAATTATGAGCGAGAGTCTTTAAGTTGAAGATCGCAGACGAGGGAGAAGTGATCGGAAGGGTAGGACATGGAGGGGACACGCTCGACTCCGATCTCATCCCCCGTTGGAAACTCGAGAAGTGTGACGGGCCGGAGACGCTCCTTGGAGCAGAACACGTAGTCTATCGTGTGACACACCTCACCTTCCTCTCTGGAACGAAACGAGAACTTTAGAATAAAACTTACGTTAGTTGGCTGTATTGCTATTAATTATATTGATACCAACAATGATAACATAGTTGCGATAATGATGGTGTAAGGCATATGGAGGAAACAAACTTGAACAGTGATTATAATTTTTTATTACTTTCAGTATTTTTTTTTTCTCAAGTAAAAAATCGTGTTGGATTTTCTAGCATATCGTAGGATGCTAGATTGGAGGAAGTTTCTGTAATGTCAAAAATACATTTAGTACCTTTCATGAACCTACTAGAAGCTTCTCAGAGGTTTTTGAATGTTCATTTCAAACCCCCCCCCCCCCCCCAAGTTTTTTATTTTTTTATAACTTTTCTGTGGAAAGCTACAGGATGTGACAGTAGGAAGAGTTCATTATATTATTTAATGGTAAACCCAACTCATTCACCAAACTTCACTGATTATAATATGCTGTGGGAGAGTTTACTTTTAACTAGGTTTTGATTGTTGGTCTAGGTTGTTTATTTGTCCTTGATTGTTTGTCTTTGATTGTGTCTCTAGGTTGTTTTCCTGGCACAATATGGTCCTTTTTAGGAGGAATTCCAGTAACAAGTTAAAATGCTTCATTTCCATGATAATTTATTAAACTATCTTAATAAAATCAAATTAAGAGCCTCACAAGTGCTCTGTACAGTATGTTTTGTGCGGATCTCATGATTCACTTTCATCTTTGTGGTAATAACCTCCAATTAATCTAATTAATTATAATTTTTTTTATTTTGTCCTCATCTTTATCAATATCAACCTCAATTGGGTATGGACCGTTCCCTGTCAAAACGTTAAAAATTCCACTGGCATAGATAGACACACAATAAAAAAATAAGACATGCTGTATTCTACATTGAATAAATAGTTGTTGTTGAACCCATTTCAAGTATAAGACCAAACATGTATACCCTCTTAGTAACTGGCATTTGACAGTTGGGAGTCCCGGTGTAAATCATTCATCAGCACAATTCTTAAAGTTATTTTTAAAGTTAGTGGGCTTTGATGTTAAATTTTGAATAAATAAGCACTACAATAAAACACTTAAGTTAAAACCACACCTTGATGACATCAAGGGCTTTACCTGATCTTCCACGTGGTATAGGGAGGCTCCCCATCCTGGAAGTAGGCACTGGTGAGCCTGAGAAGGTCATGGGTCAGCACGGTGTTGTATATGGGCTCCGACGGTTCGGCGTTGAAGTCACCCGACAGGATGACAGGTCGGTCGCCGGCGTGTTGAGCCACAAACTCCAGCAAGTCCTTGCCTTGCTCGTTGCGCAGAGCTGACAGCAATGCTCCGTTACGAGCCTTCAGGTGGGTGGTGGCCACGCAGATTTCCTCCTCGGTAGTCTTGTCGCGAAGAATTACCAAGATCGCCACCTGGAAGATACCATTAAAACCGAATTCGATTAATTATATTGTAGTCAAATAATAATGAATTTTGCACATAAATAATCATGACGTTTATCATTTGTAGTGTAGTTGATTGCTATTGTTATCAAACATTTTCGTATATTTACAAATCTTTAGATTTTTTTACTTTTAGGACCAGGGGGACCGAGCTTAAGCTCGGTAAAATTACTTTCGTTCTCATGCAAAGCTCGTTCGCTCCGCTCACTCGCCCTCTTAATTTTTAAGACGAGCTCGTTCGCAAGACCGAAGGGTGCTGCTCTTTGGTATAATTTTCCTTTAAAGATATAACATATTGGTTTTATCTACAGTTATCAGCTGATTTTTTTTCAATTTAAAAACCTCCATAAGGATAACATGGGAAATTTGAAGGGCTCTAGCGCGAAAACAGGATTTTCCCTAGCTATGGGACCATCACCAATCGATTCCTGGTGGCCAAAACT